>VWYK01077691.1:0-40938 GCA_013399775.1 Semnornis frantzii
GTTTTGAGTACTTTTCTTAAACACCCCAGCAAGACTGTGAGTGAAGTAGACGTCACCATTGTTTACTTTTCACAGCCTGTAACATAATTTTGTCTATTAAAATGTTCCAGTTAGCTCAAACCAGCACAGAGGGTGCTGGCACCTGGTCAGCCTTTGCAGCTCTGCAATCTCTACAGGGTACAGTTCAGAGGTGAAGCAAGGAGGCAAGCAGCCTGAGGTAATCCATGGGTACTGCAGAAAAAGGGGCTGGGATTTGGGATTACCTCTTCTTCCTTGCAGTCCTCAGTGATTTATGTTGATTCTGGTATCTGATTGATGTATGGAAATCTTATGCTCAAAGTTCTCTCTCCTCCATCATGTCCAGTCCTGGGAGTCCTCCTGCTGGTCAAGCAGGGGGTCACTTTGGTCCCAGTGGGTGGCTTTGCAATGGGTGTCTTTGCAATGAGTTGCTTTGTTCCCAAGGCCCTTATATTGCTGTAACAGAAGGATATTTTTCACACACAGCTGTTCAAATGCTGCCAAGGCTGCTAACTAGTTGGAGCAACTTAGGTGAAGGAAGAAAGAGGGTGGAGAGATGGGGATGGTACTGTGGCCTTATCTAATTAATCCCATTGCAATTAGATGAGAAAGCCAGATAGATATTCCATGTGATGTGCACTTAGCAACCTCCAGATCATAAAGGGCTCTTCTCCTTCAGGTCATGAGAAAAAGAAAACTTCAGAAGTCCAGGAGGGTAATGTGTTTACTGTCTACACAGGATGAGAAGCTCTCCCTCCTCCTTCCCTGCATCACAACACCACCCTGCTTGCCCCCAGGAGAGTTGTCTCCCCTTGCTGACCAGCCCTGCTGCTGCTGTGAGATCTGACAAGATGAGAGTCGAGGTGGTTTGGCTGCAGGCAGAATAATTCTTCCTTTTATGGAAGTTCTTCTGCTTCTCCCCCGACAACGGCCTTCAGATCCCTGCTTAGTAACAGAGGAGGTTTTTCTCCTTCTCTAGAGCCCTCACAACAATCTCACCCACGTAGAAACCATCTTCCCTTCTGCAAAGAGCCACTGTTCCCAGGTGACTTGCTGCAAGGAGATTCCAGCTGTTGGAGAGGTCAAAGGGAGGGAAGTATCTTCCTGGTCCCTTTTACCTGTGGCTGCTAAAGTCACTTGTGTGAATCTGGGATCTGTCAAGTGGGATAAGGAGATGATTTTTCCAAGCTCCCAGATCATCTGGGTAAGATATTTTAGTGCTTCTTATAGAGCAAGAGAAAATGACAGAATTTGGTGGTAGCTACAGCTAAAATTAAAGTTTGTTTGCAGAATGTGCCTATGGTATATACACCACCAACGAGATCTATGCTCATTGAGCCAGGGAGGCGTCAGTTTCCCATCTGGCAGCATCTTCACCCTATTTGTTCTTTCACAGTATGGTGATGCTCTCCATCAATCTGCCACCTTCTTCCTTTAGGCTGAGTGCAGTTTTCATGCTACAGATTCAGACTTTTGCATTTAAGCACTATCTCCTCCACCTCCACCTCAAAATAATACTCATTAAAAAAAATAAATCTAACTGTGAAGGGATCTGCTCTGCCTACGTAGACTGGAAAAGCTGTCGTGATTTAGGTTGAATGAAATCATACACGAGCTGGGGGAAAACGAGGACAAAGGAGCAGATGTGATTCTGCAGAACTTCAGTCCTGATGGGTCTCCCTACAAGGCATCTGTCCTTGGAGCAGCAGCTCCAGCCAGCACAGATA
Source organism: Semnornis frantzii (assembly GCA_013399775.1). NCBI lineage: Eukaryota > Metazoa > Chordata > Aves > Piciformes > Ramphastidae > Semnornis > Semnornis frantzii. The sequence goes on from VWYK01077691.1 coordinate 1,746, forward strand.
CAAGAGGGATTTTTGGCACGGGAAGGGCACAAGCGTGGAAACTACAGACAGTAGCTCTGGAGACTGCTGTGCCCTGCAAGGCTCAGATCAGGAGGGTACTCAGTTCTGATTTACTGCACCAGTGAAAATGCAGGTTGGCTGCAAGACCCTGCCAAGGGTAGAGGATGCCAGTCTGCTTGCTAGGACCACTGATCCAGGAGTCAGCTCTGAGCTTCGGGGGATATGAACGAGGTGAGGTTTCAGGTGCCAGGGTTTGGGGAGGAACATAGCTCTTTAGTTTGATGCAGACAGGTTTAGCTTTAGCACTGACTCAGAAGGCAGCATGCACTAATTTATCAGCAACTGTGTATATTCCTTCATGCTGCTTGTAGTTTGAGCTCTGGCAAGACCAGAGCTTGAGGGAGAAGGGTGAATTGTGCTTAGATAGAGCTGTTCCTTGGGGCTTGGATGAGGAGTAGCTAGAATGATCCATTCTGGTGGTTGACTTGTCCTCCAGGCCAAACTCAAAGCTTTGGTGTGACGGTTTGGGAGTTCCCTGCCCCCCCACACTTTAAAATGACCCAGACTAGATCTCAGCCAGAGCTGGAAGTTAAGAGATGAAGCTCTATTTACAGCTCAGCACAATATACAAGCAAATATATACAGTATATACAGGAATAGTTACAGAAATATACAAGGTAAAGGTAATACAGACACACAACTCCCCTCCCAGAAATCAGAGACCCCAGGAGGGGCTCCCAACCACCCTTCCACCTTCTCCCCACCCCTACACCTTACCCCAAGGTTCTGGAGAATCAGCTGAAGGGGGGATTAGAAGGAATGTGGTTAGTGAAGTTATTCAACAGAGAGGAGAAGCCAGAGCTGCTAGAGAGCCCAAGAAGCTGTGCCCCAGACACTGCTAGCCCAAGACCCAAGTGCCTCATGACCCAGACTGCCAGCAGAGACTCTCTTACCTTTTTGTAAACATCTCAGCAAGCCTATGAGTGAAGCAGACATCATCATTGTTTTCCTTCACAGCCTATAATACAATTTTCTCTATTAAAAATATTCCAATTAGCTGAAACCAGCACATTTGGAGATCCGAGTTTCTGTTTATTTGGCAGTAATGTTTGCTCTGCAAGGTCCCTGCCCACAGCCTATCTCCTGGCTTTGGAAAGACCTGCTGCTGGGGTGCAGAGAGAGTTTAGCAACGCGGTGCCTCTGCTGAGTGCTCTATATCAAAGGATCCCTCCAAGGCAGAAATCAGTGCCTCTGAACACTCTTAAGGGACCCTGTATGATGTTACACTTTGCCAAGTGTCTGCTCAGATAGCTCTGTACAACATTGCATGAGATTTACCCTCAGATTCATCTGGGGTGGTGTTTCTGTGCCCTTTTAAGTGGAACTAGAAAGTCACCAAAGAGACATTCAGCACCAAAAGGATTGCTCTGCATGGCAGCTGTCCTAGGCTAGTTTGCAACAGCAGCTGCTGAGGGCAGGTTCTCAAAGCCAGGCACTGCAATGCTGTTGCTCCCATTTGCTGGAGGTTTCAGGCATCTGATGGATTTCATTATATGGCACTGAACAGGGCACCATCTTTTGTGCATATGCCATCCCTCATAAACAGAAGCTTAGAGCTTGCCCTGCAAACTCAGATCCAAATTTGGAAGGTGTCCCTGCCTATGGCGGAGATGTTGGAACTGGATGACCTTTAAGGTCCTTTCCAGTTTAAACCATTCTATGAATCCATGAATCTTCCTGTCGCTCCAACCTGAGGATTGCTCCTTCCTCTTGAGCAACAGGTGGCTTGAAACAATGCCAAGCAGTACCCTGCCAGTTACTCAGCCACTCATTACTCAACTGTTCATGATTCAGTAGACTGTCAAACAAATCTCTCTCATCTTTTTCCAGTTCTCCATATTTGCATCCCTCGTGGTCCTCACTGAAATTCAGGGAAGCCCTGCCTATGGAATGTGGTTGACCCTGGGCACCCCAAATCCATGTATCAGACAAAATTTGGCTCTTGGTGTTGTATGCCTCCACACATGCTCCTTGCCTTCAAGGCTGTGTAGGGAATAGCATCCAAAACTCGTCCATATCTGGGCTGTGACAATCCTCAGAGGATGTCACAGATGTTTTGCAGTGGGTTGCCACTCAAGAGTATGTTTTCAGTGCCAGTAGGGTGGATAAATGGTGGGGTTTTTGTGATGGAGCTGCAAAATGAATGGGTTTCAATTCCAGGTTTTCCATTTTGATCAGGCAGGATAGATGGAAGTGACCTCAGAGATGACAGTCTTTTTTAATACTACAGGCAAGCTTGGTCAAACCCTCTTATTCTTTTCCCAGTGTATAAAAAGAGAAGCAGTAGAACATTAAAAATATTATAAAATCCAGGGAAGTGTTCTGCTGTGGAAAGAAAAGAACAATCAGGTGACAAAGCTCAGAGATCCAAAGAAAGAAGTCAGGAAGACATGGAAGTGTTGGAGCAGGTCCAGAGGAGGCCACGAAGATGCTCAGAGCGCTGCAGCAGCTCTCCTGTGAGGACAGGCTACAAGAGTTGGGGCTCTGCAGCCTGGAGAAGAGAAGGCTTCCAGGAGACCTTAGAGTAGCCTTCCAGTATCTGAAGGGAGCCTACAGGAAGGCTGGGGAGGGACTATTGACAAGCTCTTGTAATGACAGGACAAGGGGAATGGGTTTGAACTGGCAGAGGGGAGATTTAGACTGGATGTTAGGAGGAAGTTGTTTGCAGTGAGGGTGGTGAGACAATGGCACAGGTTGCCCAGGGAGGTTGTGGAGCACAGAATCACCCAATGTGATCGAAGATCTTTGATCACTTTGGGTGATTCTGTGCTCCACAACCTCCCTGGAGGTGTTGAAGGCCAGGTTGGAGGAGGCCTTGAGTGACCTGTACTAGTGGGAGGTGTCCCTGCCTATGGCAGGGGGGTGGGACTGGAGGATCCTTGAGGTCCCTTCCAACCTTACTATTCTATGATTCTATGAATGTGGCTTTGAATGCCCTGCCTGTGCATGTGTGATTGCAAAAGGAGGGAGAGGTTTTCCTGGGCAGAAACAAACAAACAAAAAACCCCAAACCAAACCAACCAAACAAACAAAAACCCCAAAAAAAGGAGAAATTGAAGGGCAGGACAGTAAGATATTTTCCTGAAGCCCTCAGAAGTTGCTTGCTGCAGGGCCAGGAAAGGTTGCCAGGTGGCCCATGCACTTGTGTCTGCAGCAGACAGGAGAGTGCCAGGTACCACAGGCCATCAGCTCCTGAGCACCATTTTTCACGGTGCTGTGCTCTGGCACTAGGAGGAGGCCCTAGAAAATGCTCTGATTCATTCAGAAATGCTCCAACACATTTCTTTCATGGGAAGCAAAAAAGAAGGAAGGGATCAGGACCCTGTTGCACACCAACCACTCTTTGTTGCAAACACATGAGGTGCAGAGACAGGAAGGGTGGTTCAGCAGCTCACAGATTCCTCTGTGTTTCTCTGTCTTTTTCCCCCCTTTTCTCTATCTTCTTTTTTTTTTTCCCCCTTTCTTTCTTTCTCTCTTCCCTGTTGGCAGCAAAATAATGTCTTGTCTCTGAGCAACGTTCACAGTGTATAATTTATAGCCTATAAATAGATCACTGTTATTAACCAAAAACCATCATATATATATATATGGCTTTTACACATTTTATTCCCTTTCTGAGCATTGAGAGAGATAGAGAGAGAGAGAAGGCACTTGCAGTGTGAGGTGTGTAGCACCCAGCTGAATGGCCATTCCTCTTGCAATTTCTCATTCAACTCATTCCACCCCAGCTCTCCATCCTCTGCTTCCCTCCAGCTTTTCCTTTCCCCTGCCTTTGCCTCCCACCATGAAGTCCCCTCCCCTCCATCTGGAGCAACCACCTGTCTTCACCACTGTGCTCTCTGCTCCTTCTCCCTGCACTCCCAGCTGGTGCTCCAGCCCCATCCAACCCACAGTGAAGCTCCTACTTGACCAGAAAAGCACAGAAGTGAGGTAGAGGGAGAGAGGAAAAACTTGGACACAAAACTGAGCAGGCAGAAAGGCTTCCAGCCAGGAGCCATGTGGTAAAGTACCAGAGGCTGGAGTACCAAACCCAGAGTTTCTGAAATCTCACACACTTCACTTTCCTTACGGCAGTGCTCCTTCACAGGACCTCTGTGCCTCAGATCTGGCTTGGCTGTGTAAGATGATTGGGCTGCCACAGCAGAGAATTACTGTTTCTGCTTCAAGGCATCCTCTACCTTCCTGGCACCACTATCCTGCCTCAAATCTGTGGGAAGGGTTCCCTTTTTTCTTATAGTTCTTCCAGAAGCTTTGTTTTCCCTCTGTGTTTCTCATTCTTTCACCCTGTTCACCCTGCAGCCACCAACCTCTGTGATGCTTCCAAAACTGGCCAGAGAAAACCCTCCTGAGGCTGGGCTATGATGCCAGGAACGAGCAGGCACAGGTAGGCATGCTGGGGAAGAGGAGAGCAGCTCAGTTTCGTGGACAGCAGTGGCCCCTGGGGATCCCAGGGATGAGCTGGCATGTGGGGAGAGCAGCCAGCAGAGGAATGGGCAGCCTGGGTGGAGCAGAAGGGTGTAAAACCCATTTAAAGGTTGATCTCTGCATGCCCACTGCCAGTGCAGGGGGTCAGCATGGAGGTGGATGTTCCCCTGTGCAAAATCTAAAGGAAGGATAGAATGACCTGGGCATGGAGGAATAGAATCAATGGTGCCTTGCACTTCCACAGTGCCTTGCATGCCCAAGGATCCCATGGGATGTACACATGCTGCACCCCACAACACCCTTGTCCAGTGACCAGGCATGTATCATATCTCTTGACCCAAATGCAATGCTGGCCCCAGGGGCTTCAGCTTGGCCACAGGTGAGCTTTGCACACTCTGCAGGAGCTGTGGCTCAACTGGAAGACAAATGGAAAAAAAAACCCAAGCAAACATTTAACCAGTTGTGTATTTTCTGCTGAGTAACTCAGAGGTTCTTTCTGTCCTCATTTTCTCTCCTCTCTCTCAAAGGGTGCAGCCAAATCACTGTGGTGCAGCCCAGTGCCCAGCAGCAGGCATATGGGTGCCCATCCTTTCTGTGCCAGGATGTGTAACTCTGCAACTAGCTGTACTAAGGTGGCACCATTGTGAGTGGTAGTTACAGGGAGCCTGCTTGACATGCCAGTCCAAGGCAGAAGCACCAGCACAAGACTGTCTGGGCCTTGGAAATTTGGGTTACTGGATTTTTTTAAAAAGAATTTCCTGGATGTCTGCAAGGTTTGCAGGGTAAGAACATTGAGGAGGGGTGGTCTTTATATATATTTATACAGTTGTGTAGTGCTCTGAGTTATAGAATTTAGCATCCTGGAGTCTAGCCCTGAGCTGTCTTCCTGAGCTGCTGAATTTTAATGTAGAGAAAGAAAAAAAAAAAAAAAAGAAAGGAAAAGAAAAAGAAAAAGAAAAAAAATCTTGTGTAATAGCTGCCATAAATAACACATTGAGTCACTGCTAACGTAGATGGTGGAGCTCCCTCTCTTTTCCACCCCCAAACACATCAGCACATGTTCCAGAAGGAAGGAAGAAGCCACAGTCCTGAGGCTAAGAAGCCACAGTCCTGAGGGTAGGGTCTTCATCTTTGCAACTGACTGTGGAGAGTGAACGAATCTGCTGCTGGACACCAGCCATAGGAGGAGATCTGGAGGAGAATTCATACCTCCTCCCAAAGCCCAAGGTGTTGGAGTTCTGACATGGCTCTTTTTCAGTCTGTGAGGCAAGACTGGACTTGTCCAGACTGAACAACCCCAAAGTGCATCAAGAGATCTGGAGAGTTGTGATGGAAGCTATTCACTGTAAAAAAATCATAGAATCATAGAATGGTAAGGTTGGAAGAGACCCCAAAGATCATCTAGTTCCAACTCCCTGCCATAGGCAGGGACACCTCCCACTAGCACAGGTCACTCAAGGCCTCCTCCACCCTGGCCTTGAGCACCTCCAGGGAGGGAGCAGCCACAACCTCCCTGGGCAACCTGTGCCAGTGTCTCACCACCCTCACTGCAAACAACTTCTTCCTAACATCCAGTCTAAATCTCCCCTCTGCCAGTCCAAACCCATTGCCCCTTGTCCTGTCATTGCAAGACCTTGTCAATAGTCCCTCCCCAGCCTTCCTATAGCCCCCTTCAGATACTGGAAGGCTACAATAAGGTCTCCTTGAAGCCTTACATACACCAAAATACACCAAATGCAAACTCAAAAAATTAAACAAATGACCTGAAGTGTCAAGCAGCAGCTGTTCAATGGTTGGTCTGGCTTCCCATCTGGAGACTGGCCTAGAGATACCCTTTTCCAGCTATCTTAAGATCGTTCTGACCTTTTGACTTGCTATAGATTTATTGCCTTTTGCATTTAGACAACCACCTCAGCTTTCAAGTGTCAGCTCTGGCTCCTATATTTTCTTCTCAGTGAGAAAGAGCTTCAGTAAATCCCCTGAGAGGATAAGGTATTCCAAAAGCAATAATGCCCAGGTTCAGAGAAATGTCCTGTTTGTGAGAAGTTTAGATATGTCTTTAACAATTTCATGGTGTGTATTCTTGTGCTGAGCTCTGTGTGTGTGTGTGTGCTCTGCTTGTGTTTCTGCCTGTCACATGCCAGGGCAAACTCATCCACCACTGTCATATATCATAGAATCAGCCAGGTTGGAAGAGGCCTCCAAGATCATGCAGTCCAACCTATCACCTAACACCTTCTAATTAACTAAGCCATGGCACTAAGTGCCACATCCAAACTCTTTTTATACACCTCCAGGGATAGGGACTCCACCAGCTCCCCAGGGCAGCCCATTCTTTGCGTGAAGCACTTCTTCCTAACATCCAGCCTAAACCTGCCCTGGTGCAGCTTGAGGCTGTAACCTCTTGTTCTGTCTCTGGGTGCCTGGGAGAAGAGACCAACCTCCACTTGGCTACAACCTCCTTTCAGGTAGTTGTAGAGAGCAATAAGGTCTCCTCTGAGCCTCCTCTTCTACAGGCTGAACAACCTCAGCCTCTCCTCGTAGGGTTGTGCTCCAACTCCCTCAGCAGCCTTGGTGTCCTTCTCTGGACACATTCAAGCACCTCAACATCTTTCTTAAATTGAGGGGCCCAGAACTGGACACACTCTCTTCTCAGATCTGCAAATGGGAATTATTCTTTCTTCAGATGGTTGTAGAGGGCAATAAGGTCTCCCCCAGACCTCCTGTTCTCCAGGCTGAACAAGCCCAGCTCACAGAATCACAGAATTGCAGTATGGTTTGGGGTTGGAAGGGACCTTAAAGATCATCTAATTCCAACCACCCTGCCCTAAGGGACACCTCCTATAGACCAGCTTCTTACTTGATACAGTCAGACTTGCTGTGCCATTGCTCCAGTGCCACCAGATGTAATTGCATTTCTGCTAGGATTAGTAGTCCAAGCAGTTTGCAAAAGAGCCTTTATTCAAACAAAACCAAGGGACTGCAAGGGATCTCTCTTCTGCAGACCTGTTGTGGTGTATGCCTTAACTGGATGGAAAACTGTCACTAGTTGAGAATGGCTCCCACCACAGCCTGTCTAAAAGACTCCTAGATGCTATTTACCAGTCTGTCAGTCTTTACATCTGTGTGTGAGTCCACCCAGCTGGCACATAACAGATAGGTAGATAAAATCTGTTTGGAAAATACAAGTAGATGGTCAAAACTAAGAGTACTTTGTTGCCTGGAAGCACTAAAAGTAAATCAATGGAAGCCCTAATGTCCCAGATGAGCTATTTTATCTCTGAAGGTTGTGGGCCATGCAGGGAGAGTATTAATATTCCAGAGCGACAAGTCAATAAATGCAGAATTAACAAATTCAGCCTCAAGCCCTGGTTGTGCATCCCAATAGGTAACATTCAGGTGGGAGCAAGGAGAAGTGATTCTTTAACTTTTGGCATACAACCCTCCTGTAGAAAGTCAGGGCTTCCAAACTGCTCCCAGTTGTAAGATGGAGCAGTGTTTGAGCATCTCTATGCTGCACACAGGAGATCCACATGGACTCAGTTCTGGGGCTGGAGAGAATTAAGGACCACTCAGTATTAGGGGCTGTGAATGAGAGTTCTTTGTGATCCTTTCTGAAAAGCATCACCTCCCTGGTGTGATGCAGCCCTACAGTATGTACTAAACCCTCCTCTCTCCCCTCTGGGGCCAAGGATCTTAAGATGAGTACAGGGTCAGGGGTGCTCCCAGGTCCCGCTGCTTGGAAGAGGTGGTGTGACTCAGAGCAGTCCAGTGGCAAAGCAGTGATGCCAAAGTCCACTTTGTGGACTTTGTGATGCCAAGTGGACACTGAAACAGTGTTGCTGCCTGTTTAAAAATAGAATTTAGATGAGCTAGATGCCTTAGAGGGCCTGTGAACAGAGCAAGATCCTTATGGGGAGGCCTAAGGGAAAACATGGGGAAGAGGATTGGAAGAGGGAGGAAGGAAAAGTAAGAGAAAGAAGAGACCGTGGCAGAGGAGGAAAAGGGAAAGGGAAGGAATAGGGATGAGAGAAGGAAACAACAGGAGAGAGAAGCTTGTTTGGGCCTTGGGTTTCTTTATATTTTTCCTCCCTGCTGGGCTTGATAAAATGTCTTTTTGAAGCTGCCTTTCTCCCAGCAGCAAGGTCCCAGAGACTTGAGATTATAGGAAAGAGAGAAATGTCACTGTGGGCTCTGGGCACCCTCAGCCGGTCCTCTCCTTTCCTCCTATCCCCAGATAAATTCACAGCCACAGCTACAGTGGCTGTGTGCACCTCTTTAACCTCAGTATTATCTTTGATTGGTTGACTCTTGTAAAAGCCATGATACCTACGGCATTCTTCTCCCCATTGGCTTTATGATCACACTTGCAGGGCATTTCTGAGAGCAGAGAGGAACTGAAACACACCAGAAGGAGGCCAGTGCAGACACCTTGTGAGAGGTGCAGAGGTTCCTTTTCTCTCTCCGGACTGTGACAAGCTGGCATCCCATTTTGGTTTGTCTCATCAGCACTGGATGCCTCTCCAGTGCTCATCTGAACTGATTCAGTTCTCTTGTCTGAATTTTGTTGTTGTTGTTGCCTGAAATTAGTCTGATGAGAGTGCTCGACTGACACCCTGGGAGCCTTCCCTTTCACCACTCCTCCAGATGAAAGCTCCGGCTGCAGCAAAGCAAACATAACATGTGCAGGTCTTCTGCTGGCTGACCATTTCCAGAGCAGGAAGGAAGTTAATTTTCTGTCCTAGTGGATCATTTGCCTTCTAGGCTATGGAATGAGATCCAGTTTTCAGATGCCCTTGATAAGCCATAGGAACAACAGAAGATGAGAAGCTACCAGTCCGTTTCTCACTGGCTGCTGTAGAGTGCTAACAGTATGAACTTCAGGTGAAAGGTTTCCAAGCCTTGTCACCCAAGTCTGTTTAACACTTTGACCCAGGGAATAAATAGCTGAACTTCAGCTAAACAGCAATCCATCTCTATGCTGTGCCCATTTCTTACTGCAAACAGTCACACTGGTAGGTTTCCAGCCAAGATTATAGAGCTCATAAATTACCGAGACTTCAATAAATGACTCAATGGTTTTAGAGTGACTAAAATGAAACATATCTTATTTGTGTTAATGAAAATGACTGACATCCCCAGAGCCTGTCATCTTGAAGAATCACTAACTGCTTTGCAGACAATGTACACAGCAATCATTCAGCCACAGCTGAAATGCAGCTACCTCTGGGGTGGAGTGTGACAGATGCTTAATAATGTCTGGAAATGCAGCAAAGTCATGTACAGAGGGAAGCAAAAATATCACTTTGCATGGAAATCAGTAGGGAGAATTTGAGGTAGCCATTGTGTAAGGACAAACTGGAATCTGATGAGATGCTACATTTCTTTTTGAGCAGTGCCTGAACGCTGGAATCTCGGAATTTTGCCCTCAGGAAGTTGGGTAGTGAACTCCATCACCACTGGGGTAGTGTGTCTGCTTGTGAGGAGTCGCATGCTTACTCTGTGCATGTAATGGTGACAGCTTTGCATTCAAATGAAGCTGACTAAATATCGGTTTTCCCACGTGAGATGCTTGGTTTATACAGGCAGCTCAGCAATTGGAAATGCTGGCGCAGAGCTGGGCACAGAGAAGTGCGTGTGACTCTGGGCTCTCTTTCTGCAGACTTGAATGAGCAGTCATGAGCAGGAACTTGGCTTTCCATGTCACTCAAAGCCAGTAAGATGTATATCTTCCCTGCCTGCTGTTACTCAAGAGCTGTGAAGTGAAGTGATAGAAAACTAACAGCTTTACCCAGTAATTTACAAGAGATGTTGATTGGTTTGCTTTCAAGTCAGCTCTGAGTAAAGCCGCAGATTAGGGCAAGGTTAAACAAAGGATGGTACTTGGTGCATGTGCATGAATTGCATCCTAAGCACTGAGCTGGAAAGCTGCCTCAGTTTTGCAGTCCTGCCACTTAAGGTCATGCAGAGCTCTTCATATGAGGTCAGTTACACCTCTAATTATGCAGGAGAGAGAGTTCCAGGAGGTGTAAATGACTGCAGCACTCTCCAAGTAAAGATAGACCAGCCATTTTACACCAGCAGCGTGGCTGGCTGAGGGATGTGCATGTTGAAGGAGCAGAACCAGGACATAAATCCATGATCTTCAGAAATAAACAGGAATTCATGCAAGGAAGTAAGAGGGTCTCCTCTGCTGCTGAGGTCACTGTGGAACAGAGGCTGTGTCTGACCCCTCAGCAGACCACTGGCAGTGACCACAGGTCACTCTCCCTATACGCAGACCTCCTTTCTGCACAGAATCACCTGGTTGGGACAGACCTTAAGATCATCAAGTTCAACCATAATCTAGCATCTTCCTGTACACAACTGTTAGATCATGTCCCTAAGCACCTCATCCAAACATTTTTACACACCTCCAGGAATGGTGACTATGGCCCACAGAGTCAGCACCAGAGACTACTCCCTCTAGAGCAAGACAAGAAAATAATTCATCCTGTCATTCATCTCCTAAGAAAATGGATATTTATATATATATATTTTTTTTTTTTTTTTAATTCTGTGAGCAGAAAAACATGGTTTGTAGCATGATTGTTCCCCTAGCACCACGCTGAGTCAAGAGAGATCCTAGCACTGCTAATCCAGAGGCCTTTGCAAGGAGAAAGGTGCAACCATTGCTGCTGAAACGACTCTCTGACTGCAGCACGCTCTCTGGATGGGTGCTTTAAAGCCAGCTCACTCCTTCCTCTACGTGAATGCCTTTTGCTCAGCAGATGCTCTCTGAAGCATGCAGTAGACTGAAGGGTGCAGATGACAATTTAAATAACAGGAGTGTAAGTGTGTGTGTCAGATACCTAGCATTTCCTAGCTGCACGTTGCATCCGTGGCCAGTCCCTGACCCATGCCTCCCCTCCCTGCCACTCATACATGGAGCACTGCGCAGCGACAGACTCCCGGGCACGGCTGTGCTCTGTTCATACCCTGCCTGCAGAGCAAGTTCAGAGGGGTCTGTGACGCAGAACTGGCAGAGCTGCAAGTCAGGAGAGGGAAAAGGAGAGAAAGGAAGGGGAGGAGAGCTGCGGGAGAAGCTGCAGCACTCCAGCTGCAGCCCTTGGCTGCTTCTTGGTTTGCAGCCCAGGCTTCACCTTCCACGTTTATCACCTTTGTTTATTACTCTACCCAAAATGATTGCAGAGAAGGTGACTAATTAATATTTAAGAGCTGACAACTGTTAATATTTGAGAGACAAATGAAGATAGAATCAAGAAACACTGGAATGGGTTGCCCAGGGAGGTTGTGGATGCTCCCTCCCTGGAGGGGTTCAAGATTAGATTAGATGAGGCCTTGAGTGACCTGTTCTAGTGGGAGGTGTCCCTGCCTATGGAAAGAGATTGGAACTAGATGATCTTTGAGGTCTCTTCCAACCCAGACCATTCTATAATTCTATGATTCTATGAATAAGAGGCAGGGGAGCAGTGGGGGGAAAAAAAAGTCAATCACAAGATCAGGGTGCCAGGGTCTCTTAGGTACACTGTCTTGCCCTGTCACCCCATTTCCCTGCAAACACCCATCAAGAGGTGAGATGCTGCTGGTTTTCTGTCTCAAAGCTGAACAGCTTTAGCTCTGCAGGTATTCTAGTGGGAAAACAAGTGCTTCAGAAATTTTTGGCTATGTAAGTGTTCTGGAACCCCTCTCTCCCCATCCCTGGCGAGGCCATTGTTCTATTGACAGCCTAAGAGCTGGGGTCAGTGTCCTAGGTGGATTGGTTTGTCAGAGTTAAGAGTTAAATATCACTGAAGTTTTCAAGCACAAGAGCCTTGATGCCTGAAAAGCACTCTAAAACTCAGGTTGCACTGAGTCAAACAGAACCACCTGGCACATCACATCCCAGCTTAAAGAGAAATGGAGTGAGGTGGCCAAGCACCAAGACTGTACAGATTGAATTGCCTAATGAAGGGTGTGAATGAGATAAGAAGGAAGATTGCAAGTATGGGGTCTATAAACTGCAGTAAATAAGGGCTTAAATGGATCTACTACCAACAGTTCAGGAACTAGATTCTTGTTTTGAGGGAACTGAAGTCCTCCTTCTGCTGGTGGGTGACCTATGGCCCATGTAATTTTTGTAAGAAATGTCTGCCTTTGGGATGATATTGCAAGGGAAGGGAGTTAACTTGTTGCTGCAGGGCTTGGGCATTGAGAAAGCTTTGGGTGTGTGAATACATGTGGCATATGTGAGCAGTCTGACCTAGCTGGGGATGTCCCTGCTCACTGCAAAGGGTTTGGACTGGATGACCTCTAGAAGTCACTTCCAAGCCAGCATAGTTTATGATTCTGTGATCCCTTTTCAGATGGTTTCATTTTCACCACACACAAAGTAAAAGGCTCTTTCTAGACAAGGCTGTCTTGAAGACACTCAATAAAGAATAGAAGAAAAGCCTTCTCCTTTTAGCCAAAGGAGCAAGGGTTACTTTGAGAAATTGTGCTTTCATGCTTATTTACTCTTGATTTACACTCCTGTTTGGAAAGCAAAACTGGGATGTGAGCACTTGTTTTCAGTGATGCCCATGTTTGGGGAAGGGAGGGACCAACCATGGTCTTCTTGCTCTGCTCTTAGAAATCCTCTTCTTTCCACCAAGTCAACAGGATGCTGTTGCTTGGGTTTCAAAGGGACCACAGGAGCAACTCTCCTCAGACTGGGTGTTTAGCTGATGCATCTAGCTGTAGTGCATCCTTCAAATGAGAGCCAATGTTCCTATTGCCATGTAACTGATAGGGTCCAAGTGTGTGTTGCTAGACACACTTGGGTAGACACACTTGGGTTAGGTTGGCTGTGTTTTCTGCAACAGCTGAAGGTGTCCAGCCAACAGGAGGGCTTTGTTTTGCATCTCTTACTCACACTTGGGATTTAGGTTTGCAAGCTTTTCCTGCTGTTCACACGTTAACTGACTGAAAAGCCTGGAGAAGGCAGCAAGGCAGGTGGTGAGGGGAAAGGATTTGTGCTGGAGTCAGAGGATAATATGTATTTTAGGACTGCAGGGAAGCTGTAGGGTGTACGACCTTTGGTAATCTCCCTGCTTTCAGGCTCCCTTCCTCCCCATTGAGAGCCTCTCTCAACAGCTCCCCAGGGGATTTCAAGCATTTCTATTATATATAATTGCACAAAAAAAGGAGAATGCTCTGGCCCATGAAAGGAATAAGAGGGATAAACTAATTAATTCCAGGCCATAGAAGTGGAAAAGAAAGCAAATACTTGGCAATTAATCAGGGGCAGCTGGGCCTTTCTCTCCTATCAGGGTGGGAAGCGTAACTGCAGAAGATAAGCCACACAGTGGGATGGGTGAAGCTGCCTTCTGAACTGGAGAAAGAAATAAATCATTCAGCTAGCAGAACACAGAGGAGAAGAAGAAGCAATGGGTACTCTCCATCACTGCAAAGACTAAGTGCAGGAGCAGCAAGTTGTAAGAAGTTGCTCAAAGGGATTTGGGAAGGAACTGAGAACCCAAGGTAGTATGCATCTGGATGAGGGATTTGGCTGTGAAATTGTCAACCTCTCCATGCTTCCCTCCTCTCATCTGTGAAATGGGATTTGTGGATCTTTTCCTGAGCTGGCTGTGGCCACTGAGAGTGTTTGATACCAGGCAGTGCTCATGGGAGCCTTCATAAATCCAGGGAGCAGCCAAGGAGATGTTGTGGCTTTTGGGACAGGTAGCAGGGTGGTGGTTTTGGTAGGGTTACTTGAGACAGGCAGCTGCACCTAGGCATGTGTCAGGTTAGCAGCTGTTGCTCACATTTGGTTTCACTGGGTTTGCCTTCTGATTGAGGGACCTGGGAGGGCTGGGGGAGGAGGGAGAGGGGCAGAGGCAGGGTTGCTTTGCACGGTCTTTAATCACTTTAAAATGGAAACAGTGCAGAGGGCAGTTAGGTTTTGAAGTGCCAGTGAAGCACTTCTTTCAAGAGGTTGATAGCATTAGACCTTGGGACATTCTTGTTATGCTCCTCTCTCAATCTGGAGAAGTCTTCATATCTGGGGAAAACCAGAATGCTTTAGAGACTTGGAAGACTGGGAAAAGCTTTTTACCCTCTACTCCCTTCTCATTTGTGACTTTCCTCACTGTCATCTTGCCTGAGCCTGCCCACAGTGCCTCTGATGGAAAACAAATGTTGTGTCCTCAGATGCAGAGGTTGAGTGAGCATACACAAAGGAGTCAGTGGCCCTTTTGGGCAAAGGCTGTGGTCTGGGACCTCTGTATGCATGGACTCTAGGGGCCTCCTAGCTCCACTTTTTCCTACCTGAATGCTAACTGATCAGGAACAGCCGCAGCACTTCACTCGGAGGCCTGCACACAATCCTTTGCTCTTTGATGTTCCTCATTCAGCGCTGGGAGCCCAATTATGTGTGGAGATGCACAGGCACCATCACTTTGTTCCTCAGAGAATGCAAAGGAAAGTGCAGCTCCCTAAATGTTGTAGGTTGTTGTCGTTTTTCTTCTTCCAACTGCTCAGATCCCCTGGGAGAAGGTCTTCTGTGTTAGGCCCAGAGGGGATTGATTACCAAATTGTTATGCATACTTCATTCCTGCCAAAGCCCATGCAAGTTGGGCATGTGCAGTGGTGCCTGAGATGGCAGAAGGCACTGTGGAAAACTACATGTACAAACCCCCCTGATGGGAGTGTAAATCTGGAATAACTTCCTATAGCTTCAGTAGTCACAGATTTACATCTGTGCTAAGAGTAGCTTGTCCTTCCCCCATAATTCAAGGCATATCTTCTGTGCAAATGAGCTTCCTACTTGGGCAGCGTGTTTCTGCCTCTTGCCTGGGGAACTGGGAGGGCTGGAGATGCTCAGGGCAGCTTTCCTGCCCTGCTACTGTCTGCGCCCGTGCGCAGAATCAAACGTGATCTGGCAGCTGCTGCAGCAGCCTTTGTATTTCACTGTCCCATCCCTCCCAGGATTTCAGCACATTTGCATTCCTCCTGCTCTAAAGATGAACTGCAGGCTTCTTCTCCAACAAGCCTTCATTTAGGGGAGCAGAAATCATCAATATTTCATGCTGAAGGGGGAGAGGAATGTGTATATGCGCATATATACTTGGAGAAGGAAAAGGTTAGTGAGAAAAAAAGCAGCAGATAAACCTGAGGAAGGGTTAGAGGATCTATTCCTTCATTTCTTTGACCTCTCTTTGGTTATGCATAATCCTAGGGAAGGAAAAATCCATGTGGCATTGAAGAACCCCTGTTTAATCATCCTTTCATTTGTAGACATCAGCGCTGGCAGTAATTCTATGATAGCCAGGCAGAGACTGCAGATATAGATAGGGGAAGGGAGAAAGAGAGAGAGGGGAAAAATGCCACGGAGAGAACAAGAGGCAGTGTGAGTAAAACGTGTGCACATGGACTGGGAGGATTTTCAGCAGCAAGATTCCTTCTGCTAAATCCCCTGCAGCCCTTACTCAGCATAATGTGGGCAGCCAAGTGAATACGATGCTTTTAAAACTCTCTGGCAGCTCTTTCATTAAAAGCTTGACCGCAAGGCTGGGTTATAAATAATTTGATATTAAACATACACGTCAAACAAAAGGGTAGGGAGGGAGGGAGATTGTTTTCAAGCCACAGAATAATTATTCAAGTGTATAATTTTAGCTCCAAGCTTCTTGGGGATTAAGAAGCAGTACAGGGAGAGGGACTGGTGAAGAGTAATGCCTTTCGGTATCAGGCAAGGCTGCAATGGTGCTGGCTGCAGCACAAGGTGGGGCTGCCAGCTGGCTGAAGTGCTCCTGTGTGCTTCATGGGCACAGGCTCTGCTACCCATGTTTTATAGGATGGGCTCACAAATAAATGTCCTGGCTGTCACTTGCTGCCACATTAACATCTGTGTGTGCTGTGTGCCGGTACTTACCCCGAGTGCAAACACACACACACAAGGTTCACACCTGGGTCTAGTTTGAACACACACACTCCCTTACGTGCTGCAGATGCTGAAGGAGCCTGAAGCAGGGTCCAAAACCCCTCCAGCTTGGGAAGGGTGTGGTTTGACTGGCCTCACCTGGATGTGTGGCCAGACTGGATCCACCTTGACCTTGGTCATAGCTGGGGATCAGACTCCCTTTGGGGTGTTTGTGCTCATTGCTTTGTCGGTAATACTGATAAACCATGGGCACAGAAACCTTCAGTAGACTCAACAAAAATCTGCACCTTGATTCACATCACTCACAAGCTTTACCTCAGACCAGTGGATCCCTGTTTCTAGGTACCTCAGCAATTTTTGTTTCAACCCTGCAGGGTTGAAAGCTTCTCCTGTGACTAGTTCTCTTTAGTTATACAAGACACTAGCCACATCAGCCACTAGGAGAGAACAGCCTTGGTTTGACCTGGAGATCTCTCAGCTATGTTACCACGAGGCTCTGTCGTACTTCAGGCCTGGGATGGAACTGCCTTGTCTGTGCAAACCCCTCCTTGTCTTTTGCCACCATAGTAGCTGAGCCTTGGAGAAAAGAACAAACAAGGGTTAAAAATATCTATTGGGAGACAGATCTGCAGTGTGGGACTGTGAGGAAGGAGACAGGTAGGTGGAGTGATGAGCAGCCTTTCCAGCCTGGGTGGAGGAGGAAGGAAACACTGTAGAATTATCAGTGAGATCCTGTGCTGGTGTGCTGCAAGAAGGTTTTGTTGCACCTGTGTGTGGAGAACAAACTGCCTGGCATCAGCCCTGCAGGAAGCATAGCTCCCTCCCTGCCCCACCTTCTGGCCCCCACAGGATGGGGCTGCTGAAGCATGGCCCACACAGAACTTTTCCTTTAGCCGAGTTGGTGCCTCCTCGGTGCTGCGTGGGACAGCACTCACCTGCACGCTGCCTCCCAGCTGTTCCCAGCAGCTGGTTGCCTCCTGCACACCCTGAAGCTCTGGTACGTGGTTACCTTAGAAACTGCTTTTTCTCTTCCTCCCACAAGCTGTGCACAAGTTAAGCAATGGGTAGCAGAAGCCACACGCGTTTCTGCCTCTGACTGAAGAGGCCCAGCACTCTGCAGAGTGGTCTTGTCCCTCTCTGTGAAGGGGCTCCAGGCTCTGCTGATGACGTGAAGAACTCTGTTTTTTTGCCACAGCTTGCTCCAGGTAACAACGTGGAGAGGATGGGCTCAGAGTCCTCAGAGTGGCTAATACTATTGTGGATGCTCTTAGAATCATAGAATGGGTTAGGTTGGAAGTGACCTCAAAGATCCCCGAGTTCCAACCCCCTGCCATAGGCAGGGACACCTCCCACTAGCACAGGTCCCTCAAGGCCTCCTCCAACCTGGCCTTCAACCCCTCCAGAGAGGGAGCAGCCACAACCTCTCTGGGCAACCTGTGCCAGTGTCTCACCATCCTCACTGTAAAGAACTTCCTCCTAACATGCAGTTTAAATCTCCCCTCTGCCACTTTAAACCCATTACTCCTCATCCTGTCATTGCAAGACCTTGTAAACAGTCCTTCCCCAGCCTTCCTGTGGGCCACTTTCAGAGGCTGGAAGGCACTTGTTTGTAAAGCAAGTATTTCTAGCCTGGGGCAGTCATTTTAAACTAAATTTCATTAACTGCATAAAGAAACATCTTACATTTTACGTTTAATAAACTTGACTGCAACAGGGAAACAGTTTCCTCCC
This sequence comes from Semnornis frantzii, assembly GCA_013399775.1. Lineage (NCBI taxonomy): Eukaryota > Metazoa > Chordata > Aves > Piciformes > Ramphastidae > Semnornis > Semnornis frantzii. The sequence continues at coordinate 19,864 of VWYK01077691.1, forward strand.
TAGAAGTCTGAAGGCTTCTAGGATGGAAGAGTGGGATTAGGAAGGACTCAGATTTGCTCTCTAGATGGCATTTGGAAACCTAGAGCTGGGTAAAGTAAAAGGATAAGGGTAAACTCTAATCCTTATTACCTTGGAACAGCCAGGTTCTTAAAGCTGGGGATAATGACAGCAGTGGTGGCAGGTCTCTCCCTCTGAAGTAGGCTGGTGGATATCAGGCTGGTTTCCAGGTAGGAAGAATAGGACCACACCAAACTACAGCTTAATACCTAAATGCAGTTTCAGCAGGAGATCAAGGAATAAAAAATAGTGAGCACTTGATCAATATTCCTCCCTAGTTTTAAACAGGAGTCATCTTAGTCTTTACAGAAAATGGATGAATAAGCAAAAAGATCTCAAGTCCTTCTTGTGCTGTTCCTATTCCTTATCTATTAAATAGAAGATTTAACACCAATATTTAATAACTATTAATTTTTTTTATTTTTAATTGGCTCATTCATTTATGAGATGGGGAATGGTTGTCCATGGAAGAATGGGGTAGTGGCATTTCTCAGAGCACCTCTTGCCACCCATGGATAATCTATGGTAGCAAACTGGAGGGAGGGGAGCCCACTGCTGGAAAATGGCTTTTTTTCTCAGATGCTCTCTGGATACCGCAGAGCTGTTTGTTTGTTGCAGGTTGAGATGTTATGTTTGCTTTGTGGATGCTGTTCCTCCCAACCCCCTTGAGCTGATTTCAGCCTCTCCATCTTAGCTGTGTGTGACTTCAATTATACTGAGCGTTTGTGAGGCTCGGTGTGCAGGGAAAGGCTCCGGATCATTACTGTGAAATGTGTTTGATCTCCTCTTGCCTTCTCATTTGAAATGGAAATAGCTGCTCTTGTCAGCTCCTCAGGTCCCCAAGTAATCGTCCCACCAGTTCCTCTGGCAGCCTCCCTCCCCCTCCACCGCTTGGGAGAGCTAATGACCAGCCTACTCTGCCTCAGCAAGAGGCTTTTTTTTCCTTTCTCCCAGTGTAATTTTAATCAAAATTTGATAATTTGTTGTTCTTCCCATTGCCAGCAAGTTCTTCTTTTCAATGATTCCCACTTCTGCCCTCCCCTCAGGGCTTGCTTTGCTTTGGCACCCCTCAGAGCAGAAACACAATTTCCTTCCTTTAGATTGTGAGTCCTCCTCAGGGCTGAGCAAAGAAATAAAAGATCACCTGGAAGCTCACTCCTCCGTCCTTTTACTCAGGTCTTCCCTTTTCTGGCGTGACTGGTTGAAGGTAGTGCCCTTTAATGGTGGTTGGTTGGCCATCCTCTTTACTGTCCTTTTGTTTCTCAAGCAGAAATTGGCATCCAGCAGCTCAGTTATTGTATTCCTGTAGCTCATGAGGATGGAGATGTGTTTCTGTGTTAATCTCTTCCCCTCTGGCAGCCTTTCAAAAGAGGCTGCCTGTCACTACTGCAAGCCAGGGAAAAAGCAGGGCACGGGTTTGGGGGATCAGGGAAGGAGAGCTCAGTTTCTTCTATTGGAATATTAAAAATAAAATAAAAGTATTGTCTTAGCATTTCAGAATACCTAAAGCAAAAAGGGGCATCAGTTTCTCAGTTTCTGTAGGGCTCCCCACTCCTTTATTCCTCCTGCTCTTGTCATCTTCCCACTCCATTATCATGCTTTTTTTTTCTCACTAGTGACCTCGTCCCTTCCTTTCTCCTTGCAGCCATCACCCATCAGACTGCTAGACCTGCTTTCTACAGTATCCATAGTTTCCCTGACATGGGAGACCAACAGCTGGAGTACAGGCACCCTGCAGCTTTTCCCCATTTCCACAGCAGATCCCTGTGCAGGGCTTCCTTGGGCTGCACACCAGCAGTGGTGAGCAGCAAAAGTATTGCCTCAAGCACAGGAGCAGAGGGACCCTGGCTGCCGCAGCCCAGCAGCTCAGTACTCACCTTGCAGAAGGTAATTACCGATGCTCATGAGCACTCTCTTATCTGAAACACGTGAGAAAAATGAGCTGTGGGGAAGAGAGATAGAAGAGGGAAAAGCAGCAGCAAGTGAAAAAAATGCCTCTGCCTGTTTTTTTGTTGTTTGCTTGTTTGGCAGTGTAGATAGATAGCAGATGGGCAGCCAGTATCCCATGGTCCTGGCAGGTGCAGCTCGGCCACCTCGTGCTGCATCCCCAGCACTTGCTCACAGCCAAGCTCTTCAAGCCCCTCACTCCCCCTTAGAGGTTTGAAGAACATGCTGCTGCCCAGCCAAGCAGGTTGTGGCTGATGCCTCCTTCTTGCTGGGAGGCCCTGTATGCATGTAGCATCCTCCTTGTGTGGGAGGCCATAGTTCTCTCCCTATCTCTCCCCTCCATCCAGGGGGATTTCTGCTAGGAGAGGAGCTCTCTTTCATCAGAAATCATAGAAACATTCCAGTTGGAAAAGACCCTCAGGATCATCAAGTCCCAAACATTATCCCAGAGCATGTAGGTGTGTGGCACTTTATCACTGCATCCTAGAAATATCTTTATACCTTACTTCCTTGTGAACCTTTCCTACAAATGACCTTTCCCAGCAGCGTGGTGCTCCCACCTTTGGCAGCTTACACTTAACAGCACAGCATCCAGAACAGTTAGGAGTCAAAGAAGGAGCCTCTCATGCTTTATGTATCATCTATAGTGTGGCCAGCTGGAGCAGAACAGTGGTCATATCTCACTGTACTCAGCACTGGTGAGGCTGCACTTCAAATACTGGGTTCAGGTTTGGGTCCCTTACTACAAGGACACTGAGGAGCTTGAGCACATCTGAAGATGAGCAACAGAACCAGTGAAGGGTGCGGGGAACAGGTCCGTGTGAGGAATGTCTGAGGGAACTTGGGTTGTTTCATCTGGAGAAAAGGAGGCTAAGGAGAGACCTTTTTGCTCTCTACAACTACCTGAAAAGAGGTAGTAATGAGGTGGGAGTCAGTCTCTTCTCCCAAGACATGAGTGAAAGGACAGGAGGAAAGGACCTCACATGGCACCGGGAGAGGTTTACGCTGGATATAAAGACAAATTTCTTTCCACAAAGGGTCGTCAAGGCCTGGAACAGGCTGTAAGCCTCTCCCAAACGCTGCATGCTGGGGAGTGTGTCAACTCCCTGCATGCTCATTGTGCCGCTTCTCAGCTGAATTCGCAGGAGTCTGCTGTGGGCTGCCCCTCCAGTCCAAACCGAACCTGATAATTGATGCAGTAATCCTCTGGATTCCCTCATTAACAGCCGCTAATGGCCGGCGTGTTAAGCACCCAGCCTGCGAGCAGGACCGATTCAATTAAGCCTCTAATAAACCCATTGTAAACGGCAGCAACGGCCGAGTTCAAAGGCAGGATTAGAGAAACTTCGGCAATGGTTTGTGACAGCGGAGGGGGTGTACGGCTGGCTCTGTTTAATTGACTGCAATGCACTGAATGACTTTCTTGGAAACCCTTTACAATGGCTGGCTCGTGGGAAGCCCCCGTGGGCCACTTGAGGAAGAAAGCAGGCTGGGCTCCCACTCCTCAACAAGCTCCACCTGCTCCCATCCTGCCTCCAAGCAAGGCGGCAACACAGGCTCTAACGTACCCACTGCCTCCAACTTTTAGCCACGGGCCCAAAGGCATTAACCCGTGCCCAGCGCCTTTATCTTCCCAGCTCAACATGTGTGTGGTGACATCCACCAGCCCCTCCTTCCCAAGGGTCCCTTCTTCCCAAGGTTTTACTCCTCCTTTGCCAGCACAGCAAGGCTCAGTGCTGGCTGGCAGCTCCCTTGTTACAGCTGGGCAGTCACAGATAGCAGATAGCAGAGGTGACTCTGTGAATAATTCAAGAGCACATCACCGTTTCTTTGCACACTTAATTTGAAATGATTTGGCAGGTGATTTCTATAGATAATTTGTGACCTGTCACTCATCCAGAAAGGCTTTGTAGTGAGTAAGGCTAGGCAGAAGGGTTTCATTGAAAAACTCTTATCTCAGTGGTTGTGAGGTTTGTTTCTCTGTTCTCTTCCTTGGATAAAAACTGAATAAACTTTGCGAAGTTCTTTTTCAGAGGATGTGAGAATAGAAAACTTCCTTATGAAAAAGATTCTGCTTCAGAAAATACTGAAACTGCATTTTAAAACATCTTTTTTTTTTTTTATTACACAGTCATCTTCACCTATTTTTTTTTTCCCCCGCAGTGTATTACATCATCAGAGCACACTTAAAGGCTATAAAGGGTAAAACTGGAAAATCAGTTTGAAATTAAAGAACTGAAAACATGATTTTGGAATGCTTAAATAATTGAAACATTACCGAGTTCTATTTCCTGAGAAGCCCTGACATATTAATTTCTAATTGTTGTAATTAATTCCATTCAGTGGTTGATCTGATTAGATTGGACAGGTAGGTCATATAATAGGTCTTTGTTATCTTGTTGGATGCATGTAATTCCCAGAATCAAGTTTCTCTTGCACATCCTGACTGTAGAGAGCCTGAAATCTCTCTTCTCACATCTCCTGTAGGAACTCATTTAAATGTTGCTGCTTCTGCAAACACTCTCAAGTGAACTCATTTCCTAGAAATCTGGTGAAAATGACCATAGATGGGGTTCTAACATGCAAAGTGATTTTATAATGAAAATTAATGTTTCCAGATTTTTTTTTTCATTCCCATGCTTCCTTTGATTTTGCAATCCTCTGATTCTATAGCCTCCAGACTTTGCAATACCTTGCAGATACACCTTGCATGGACAAAAGCCAGGGCTCAGCCAGACACAGAGGGACTCCATGCCCACAGCTTGTGGTTGGACAATATACAGGCCCACAGCTTTGTTGGCTGAGCAGAAGGTTAGATTTGAAGATGTAAGGGTTTAACAATAGGGTTTTCCCAGCCATACTCAAGGGTGACTCAAACAGGAGCTGTTAGCAATAAAGAAGAGCAGGTAAGCTTGGTCTGCAGTCAATCTCAAATGCTTCTGAAGGAGTTGGACATTCTCAGAGCAACCTAATCTAGTGAAGGATGTTCCTGGTCACTGGAGAGTGTTTGGACTAGATCACCTTTGGAGGTCCCTTCCTACCTAAACCATTCTATGATTCTGCTGTGCCAGTTGAGGGAGTGCAATAGCTATGATGAGCATGGGATTGGAATGCATCATCACTCAGTTCTCTTTCCAGACATGACTAGAGAGTTGCCTTTTGCAATCAGCTTCCAGGCAGGAAGAAGTACTACCTCCTGATGATCCTGCTCTGCATGAGAGTTAAAGGAATCCTCAGAGAGCCACTACCTTCTTGTCCCCAGGAGAAGCAGCTGTCTACCCCTCCATATGACTCAGTCCATAAATAACAGCAGCCTTTTATTCTAGGCCATTGTGCTGGTTTGAGGCTAATTTGAATATTTTAATGAAAAAAATAGATTATAGGCTGGGAAAAGAAAACAGTGGTGATGTCTACTTCACTCATAGGCTTGCTGAGATATACCAGAACAAGGACACAAATATAGGTAAGATAGAGAGTCTCTCTCTCTGGGATCTGGTGTGCCTTCTGGATTTTCTGCTGTGTAACCTAACTAATCACTCTGCTTCTAACCCCTCTGGCCCATCCTCCAAACTCACCTTGCAGGTAAAGCAGACCCTGGGATAAGGTAGAGGTGTGGAAAGAAGGTGGAAGGGTGGTTGGGAGCACCTCCTGGGGACTCTGATTTCTGGGAGGGGAACTGTGTTTCTGTATTACCTTTAACTTGTATATCTCTGTAACTATTCCTGTATATTGTGTCTATATCTGCTTGTACCTTGTGCTAAGCTGTAAATAGAGCTTCAGTCCTTACCTTCCAGCCGGCTGAGTCTAGTCTGGGTTATTTTCCCAGAGTGTGTGTGTGGGTAACTCCCAAACCATTTTTTTTATTACTGTCCAAAACCAGAGCTTTTAACCTTCTTGTTAATGCATATCAATCTAAAAAGTCTCCAAAGAAGTGATGTAAATTTTCCATAGAAATACAGGGCATGCACATAGCAAAGGAAAGGAGGAGAAGACAACTGAAGAAAAACAAGCAGGCAAGCAGGTCCAAACCCAGCTGCAGAAATGGTCCTTGTCTCCATTTGCCACAAAACTTCAAGACAGGCATAATCCTCTCCACTTCAGTCATGAGAAACTGAAATTCATTCTCTCTCACACTTCTTTCTCCTTTCCTAATGCTCCTATCTTTACTCAGTCATTCTGGATCCAAGTTTCTTTGCATTATGGTTTGATAGTCTTCTAGATCCTGATGAACCCCATTGCCAGAGGAATTCCTGGATATATAGCCTCTATTTGATGAAACAGAGTTCAGCATTCTGCTGCCATTGAATAAATTAACAAAAGACTGATTGAGGATGATTGGTTCTATTTTCATGGTAGACATCTTGCTTTACCAGCAACTATATACAAGGAACAGTGAAACCAAATATGTACTCTTGCATATTCACATTCTTTTATTTTCTGTCAAATAAGAGTCTGGATTAATGAATACTGTGATCTGAGTGTGCCTCACCAGGAATTTGGATCTTAGCTTCTGTGCTTGCTACCCTTGACCTTGGAGATCCCAACTGCACAAGAACCATTTGAACTAATTTCTCCAAATGCATTTGGGTTTTGCCCTCTGAGTGTACTCTGTCACCATGAATCAGATGCAAAAACCCTGCAGCTTGCACATGCAAGGAAGTGCTGCAGCTCCAAGAGAAGCTCTTCTCAAGGTGGATATGGCACAAGTGTGTCAGAAATCAGGGCAGAGCAGATCAGGGGCCCAGGGCGGATGGGGACAAAGCATGGGGAGGCAACACTTGCTTAAATTATACCCTTGGAGTGCATGTCAGCAAGGAGAACACTGAATAACTCTGAGTGGCACCTTGCCTCTGGGTGCCTTTAACCACCTCCACTTTCTGTCTTCTCTTCCCCCTCCCCCCTCCCCATATTTCTCTTCCCCTCACTTCCTGCACACTTTTGTTCTCTTAATTCTTGCTTAGGAAGAAAACCACAGCATTCATATGTAAATTGCATCCAGAGCTGCAAGGGGGAGTGTGTCTGGAGGAAAAACACATGACATCCTCCTCCCGTTGCATTTTCCAGTTCTTGGTGGGCTCTTTTCCCTGTCTGGGAAAGGAGCACGTGAGTGGGATGGGGAAATCCCACACACAGCCTCCTCCTGCAGTTCCTTTCAATCTCTGCCTCTGTGGTACTCACTTCTGCAGTCAGCAAGGAAAGCTTTCATCTCATAGTGCCCACAGCACCCTGTCTGTACTGCAGGTACCTCCCTGCACCAGGGTTACCCCAGGTCTGTCACAGGCCTGAGCTGCAAAGCTGTCCCATTCTGTGATATTAACATGATGACTGTCACAGTGCCATTGTTTGTATGGGTCTAAGTCAAGTGGAACAGTCACACAGGCACAGACACACAGTGGTTTGGTTTTTTTTTCTTTTTTTTTTTTTTTTTCTTCCCCTCAAGAAAGGGATTTTCAGGAGAAGTCTCTCTGGAAACAGAATTTCTTCATGTGTAGGCAGTGTGCTGGCAGGTTTTTGTCACTTTCATTCACTCCCTAGATAGGTTACCGGGGGCTGAGAGCTGCTGCTCCTCTTTCCTGTCATCTCTTAGGTGGATAATCACCTCCAAAAATGAAAGTTTTCTGTCCTGTAAGTCAATGGAGCAAAGCCATGTAGTCCAGCCTGGAAAAGGAGCAGATATCTACCTGGACAGCTTTCCTATTCCACTGGGTACTGATGCATTTATTCTCACCACATGCCACAGTCCAGGCTTAGCTTATTCAGCCATGGTAACCCAGATATCTGGAACCTGAGCTGTGTTCTCTCCCAGGCTGTGTATAATGTCTCCCCTCTGCTCTGCCCCCATTGCCCTTCACTGAGGAGTAGACTCTAAATTCAGCACAGGTTCAGGAGGGTTTTGCATCAGCTACTCACCCTTTCAGTCAGTGTTGCAAAGGTTTTTTGACTGAATTATCAGCACAGCTGGTTGGAAACATCTTGCTGAATGTGAGGTATGGCTGTGCAACACGAATGGGCTACTGTTCCATCAAGATGCCATGGCTCCCTCAGCAAGCATTAGTCCATGCTGGAGCACCACAGGGGTGAGGAGCACAGCAGCACCTGCAAGCCCTGAACAGACCCAGGGTGCCACGATGGGAAGTGCTGGATACTCCCTGAGCTCACAGCTTGGCAGGGCCAGAGGAGGATGGTGAAGACACAGAGGGTTGGAGTAGATTGTGTCCCTTGCCAGATTGCAGTTTGAGGGCAAATTTTTACATACTCTGATAACTGAGGTCAAGTCCATGCCTCCCAGTACCAGGTGTTGTAACAGGAAAAGACCTGAAAACCACAGGCCAAGGATGTGTGATACACACTTCCATTTGCCTGCTGTTGTAACCTTCCCATATTCAACAGGGGCAAGTGTAGAGTCATGCACCTGGGAAAGAGCAATCTCATGTATCAGTATAGGTTGGGAACTGACCTGCTGGAGAGCAGTGAAGAGGACGACTTGGGAGGCCTGGTGGATGGAAGGATGGCCATGAGCCAGCAGTGTGCTCTTATGGCCAGGAAGGCTATTGCCATTCTGGGGTGTATCAGAAGGGCTATGGTTAGTAGGTCGAGGGAGGTTCTCCTGCTCCTCTACTCTGCCCTGGCAAGACCTCATCTGGAGTACTGTGTCCAGTTCTGGGCCACCCAAGTTCAAGAAGGACAGGGAGCTGCTTGAGAGAGTTCAGTGCAGAGCCACAACGATTATTAAAGAAATTGAACATCTTCCTTATGAGGAGAGCCTGAGGGAGCTGGGACTGTGCTGTTGGGAGAGGAGGAGACTAAAGAGTGACCTCATTAATGTTTATCAATATATAAGGGGTGAGTGCCAGGAGGATGGAGCCAGCCTCTTCTCAGTGATACCCAGTGACAAGATAAGGGGCAATGGGTGGAAGATGAGGCATAGGAGGTTCCATGTGAACCTGAGGAAGAATTTTTTTCCCTGTGAGGGTGACAGAGCACTGGAACAGGCTGCCCAGGGGGCTTGCAGAGTCTCCCTCTCTGGATATATTCAAGAATAATCTAGATGCATCCCAGTGTGATCTGCTCTAGCTGATCCTGCTCTGGCAGGGGGGGCTGGATCAGATGATCTTTCAAGGTCACTTCCCGCCCCTGGCATTCTTCCAGCCACTCTGGCATCCCTGGCAGCCCCGATTCATGCTGGTTCATCACACCATCCCATCTTGATAGTACCCAGAGACTCTGAAGGAAATGCTTTGGGATTGAAAAGAGGTTAAAGAGTGATGTCTTTTCCGTGCATCAGAAATGTTTTGGAAAGCAGCTTGGGTTGGTGGTACAAGCATGTTCCTTGGAAAAGATTCTGGACCTCCTGCGCTGCGTTGTCAAAAGCAACAGAACATTCCAGACACTGCCTGTTGAACAGTGTATCCTTCACTGAAGAGTGTATCCTTCACCTAGGAGCAGAGGGGAGCTATTCATGTGAATGGATGGGCAGCAAAACTCCTATAGCTTGACTTGTTACTGTCCTGGTTTCACTAGGACAGAATCACAGGTCAGCCATGCTCTCCAGGCTATCAGCAGTTTTGAGTCAGCCAGCACAGCTGACCTGAGCTGGCTCACAGGTGTACCCACAAACATCACACTCCAGGAGTGGATGGGTGGATGCAATGCCCCAAATCCTTTTTTGCCTGTGGCATGTCTGAGAGGGACAAACGGGAAGGAGTTTTGAAAGAACAGTTCCCTGCAGCAGAGCTAAGCACAGCCTGCATGGCTGGATGCAGGGATAGGGCAGCACTGCTGAGAGCAGGCTTGCAGGGAGATGGGATTTCCAGCACTGCCAGATGTATGATATGCCCATCCCTCAGGAAAGAAGCACCAGCTTTATGCTTTTGATGTCAGCTACTGATTTACAGTGATTTATATTAACAGCTGCAACCTGTATTTACATAATAGTCCTCACAGGACTGTCAGGGCTCTGTACAGGAGAGAGGAAAAAAATTATCTTAAGGTAAAGTTTTAAGCCCTGAAATCTTGGAGAGTCAGGTTATTTCCATGGCTCTACCAAAACTTCCCTGTATGCATTGAGAAAGGGTTCTTTAAGCTTAGCCCTTCATGCCTGAGTTTCCCAAGCTCTGAAATGGGGACAATGTTGCTTTTCATCTTCACACAGAGGGGTGGGTGATGGAAACTTAATGAGATGTGCTCAAAATAAAAAAAATAAAAAAAAAAAAAACAAACCACAAAAAGAAAAAAGTGCTTTAAGATCTTGCAATAGAAAATGAACAGCTCCTAGCATTAACATCCCTGGGGTGAAAGAGCACACTAAAATCTTTAGCAATCCTGTCTTGATCTGGGCCTGTCTCCAGCAAAGAGACATGCTGTCTCAGACTGGATTAGATGGAAGTGCCCAGGCCAGGATGCACTCCTGCAATCACTGTTGTTTGCGCATCCTGATGTTTAAAGTAGAAGAAAAGGACATGATAGGGTCACAACCCCAGCAACGAAGATAAGGCTGTCAGAGACCCAGGTAGCTTTGATTTCTGCCTATAAATTGATTTGCATTCCTAATAGCCTCCTTCCACTTGCACTCACCTATTTTTCTCAAGAGCCCAGCACCTAAGAGGCATTGATGCTCCATGCAGGACCCCTCACTGAGAAATCCAATGCCTTTGCAAGGGGCCCAAGGTAGGCAAGAGTGTCACAGGAAATGAAGGCTGCTCTTGCCTAGCCAAGTGGTATGTGGGAGAGGAAGGCTCAGTCCACAGTTCATCTGTGTGGTTTCCTGCTGAGATTGTTTTCCATCTAAATACAGAATTACAGAATCACAGAATGATAGGGGTTGGAAAGGACCTCTGACATCACCCAGTCCAACCCCCCTGCTAATGCTGGCCTTGATTTTAGATCAGAAAATTTCATCTTTAAATGCCCTTGGACTAGCATTAAGTTTTCTCTCTCATTGCTTCAGGAATCCTGGACTGGTCTAGGCTTTATTTTAGATTGGTTTTGTTTGGTTTATTTCATTGGTTTTTTTTGTTTGTTTTTTTTTCCCCCCAAGCTTCACTGAATAAAGTAACCAGGTTAGAACTCTAAACATGGTTTGTGACACAGAAGCAGGAGATGATGTTGTTATTTCTCACTCAAGATAGCTACAGTTGAACCTGCCCTGTATGAGCATGAAATATCAGTGAGTTTTCTCTACTGTGCCAGGGCTAGAGAGGAATTTCTCTTCTAATTTCAGGATGACAGAGAAAAAAACATGGTCAATAAGAAGATTTGTCCAGCTCAGCAGATCTCCCTTTTATCTTTATGTTCAGCTTCTGCCAGAAGAACTCATTTGTGTGAACCAGGCTTCTTAATTATTCCCTTTGTGCAATTCTGAGAGAAGCATCTCAAGTTCAGGACACTTGATGGCATTGTAGCCCTCTCCAGCTCTTACACCCCAGCCAACAGAGGAGAGGCTGCTACCTGCAGAGAGCAAGCAGATAGGTGTGTTTCGGCCCACAGTGGGTTGTGCTGAAAACACCAGAACGTTATGTGAGGCTGCTATTAAATAATGGTATTCTGGATAGTGACTCTCTCCCAGGCAGAAGCCTATGCAGCTCAGAGCACCATCCTGGCTCTGCATCACCAAAGATGCTAAAATAAAGACAGACCTTTAGTCCGTATGTCTTAAAGTTGGCCACGAGTAGGAAAGTATTGATTTGTGGTGACAAGTGTAATTTTTAAATTAATTGGAGATAGATACCATTCTGCCTCAAGCTGTTCCATTTGCATAAGAATGAGGAGATCATCTTAAACAAGCACAGAGACCCTCATACATAGTGAACTGTGAAAAAAAATAACAAATTAGCTGGGAGTGGGAGAGCTAAAGAGCCGCTGACAGGACAAAATTAGCTAGTCTGGATCACAGCTGAACAACTGAGAGAAATGAATCAGAGAATGGTAAGGTTGGAAGGGACCTCAAGGATCATCTAGTTCCAACCCCCTGCCATAGGCAGGGACACCTCCCACTACTACAGGTCACTCNAGCCTTCTCTTCTCCAGGCTGCAGAGCCCCAACTCTCTCAGCCTGGCCTCACAGCAGAGCTGCTGCAGCCCTCTGAGCATCTTCGTGGCCTCCTCTGGACCCACTCCAACAGTTCCATGTCCTTCCTGTGCTGAGGGCTCCAGAACTGCACACAGGACTCCAGTTGGGGTCAGAGGAGAGCAGAGCAAAGGGGCAGAATCCCCTCCCTTGCCCTGCTGCCCACACTGCTCTTGCTGCAGCCCAGCACTCAGTTGCTGTCTGGGCTGCATGTGCACACTGCAGGCTATTCTTGAGCTTTTCATCAATCCAGACCCCAAGGTCCTTTTCCTCAGGGCTGCTCTCAGCCATTCACCACCCAGCCTGTATTTGAAAAGAGGCCCTTTAAGAAAATATGGATTTCTTGGGAAAATACTCTCATGAAGTATAGCTTGCTGCATTTGCCTTGATTGATAAATGAGCTAATGGCACATGCAGCAGTGTCTGCTAACCCTGTCCAGCTCTTGGTGCAGCCATAATATACACAGGGATTGGCAGAACACCTCAATATCATCTGGCAAAGACTTTCCCATCTCCGGTTTCTTCCATAGGTATATTTATGCCCATTGAAATATTTATGTCCACAAAAGATGCACATTTCAAGGTATTATCTATATACAGACATCTGATTTGGCAAATCCTACTCTGGGGTTGTGCTGGTTTGAGGCTAACTGGAGTATTTTAATGAGAGAAATTAGAACATTGGCTATGAAAAGAAAATAGTGGTGTCTCTATCACCTGCTGGTTTTGCTTAGAGGTATAAAAACCAAGAAACAATAACAAAGTCAGTCAGGATCTGGGTGCTGTTTGTTGCATTAGCTATCTCTGCTTGAATCTGTGTAACCCAATCCAGTCATTCCCTTTCTACCCTCTTGTCAGCTTTCCACATCTCACCCCTGCACATAAGCCTTTTGAGATAAGGAAAGGGCTAGGAAGGAGGAGAGTTAGTTCAGAGCCCTTCTGGCTGGTTCTGCTGTTCAAGAGGGGTTTTGAATTTGTCTATTACTTTTAACTTGTACATATTTGTGTATAGCTGTAAATATCTGTATTTATTGTGCATATACATTTGTAAATTTGTGCTATGCTGTAAAATACAGCTTCATCCTGAACTTGCAGCTGGCTGAACTAGTCTGGTGAATCTAGTGGAGGAGGGAGGAAACTCCCAAACACCCAAACTACCACTTTAGGCTACAACTTTGCCTTAGCCATTTTCATTTTACAACGACAGAAACAGGTAGATGAAATTTGGACCTCCACAGAGCAGCAACACAACCTGCAAACAGCCTTGGTTGCATGTGCACACCATGCAGCCAGGCCTGAGTGGGCAAATCTCCCCTGTCCTCTAGTAAACCCACAGCTGGCAGTTCAGGAGCAAGCTCTTCTGAGTCCATATGCTGCAGCTCCCCTCAGCAACACTTCCATCAAAAAATCCTTTGAGTTCATGCTCAGGATGATTAGTGGTTGCATTTGACTCATGTATGGTCTCACAGGAGGTCCATGGCAGGACCCAGGTGTCTGTGCACACACCTGAACTCAGGACTCTAGCTGGATGGGTCCAAGCAGACAAAGGTGACTGCTAGTAGCGGATGTTTAGAGGCTGCTGCTTTCCTGCTCTGCAAGCAGCTCTTTCTCCAGTTTCCCTTCTCCATGCACACACAGACAACCTCTCACTTCGTGTCTAAGCTCTGCTGAAACTATTCCTGGCTGCCAAATGGGCAAATTTCATAGAGATGAGGGGAATGAGAAAAAAAAAAAAGCGCCCCCCCCCCCCCCCAACCCAACCTTATATTTTTATGGTAAATGTTTGCTCAGCTCTTCTTCTGACTATGACAAAGAATATTTCATACTCAAATAATCCATCACACTTAATGCTGTTAACTTTTCAATACCAACTGCACAGCCCAGAGTATACAAAAGCCCCTTCTGGGATTCTTTATCATCATAGCAACAACTACAGAAGATACTTGTCCTCCTGGTGAAAAGCATTCAAACCATGTGATCATCTAAAGTCCTTCCAGCCCTTTTCAGGCCATGAAAGATAAAAACTGATTTACAGGTGAAGGAAATCCTTATTGTTTCTTCCTTTATGTGGTTCTTGGGAGTTTCTCTGTGGAAAGAGCATGGACAGCATTCTTAACCACCTCAGAGAGGTGGCAGGTGTAAAGCAATAGGTGAACCTTCAGCTAATGTCCTTGTGAAATCATCTTTCCCTGCAGTTTGTTACTGCAGTCCTTCATGGTTCCATTCTGTGAGCTGGGGGAAAATGCTGCCTCTGGAGCTGTGCTTGGCACCAGGAGGTTGCTCTGGGCTGTAGTAACAGCTGCTCAGGGCTTGGGAAGAGAAGAAGGCTGCCCCAGACATGCAGTGGCTGGAGAAACTGCTGCTGGTGGCTGCTGCTTGTTCTTCCCAAGCTCTCTGCTGCTATAAAAGTCTCTGTGCATGCTTACTGCCTGACCTGGTCCTGGGATGGGGAAACAAATTTGAGTTTACAGGAATTATTTGGCTATGCTGGTTTACTTTAGAAGATGTGTGCTAGGGAGTGCCAGCAATACTGCTCTGTTGGCAGGCCTGGAGTGTGGTGGTTCCTTAGTCTCTCCGAGCTGTACTCAGAAAAGTGTATTTAAGTGCAGCTTTTGGATGCCTATACAGGTACTTGTGGTTTCACTCCACTCCTGGGCACACAGATTTGTCTAGTAAGGCTGGTATTGCTATATGAGAGTGCTCTGGGCGATAAAACCTCCACACAAGAAACCAGAGGAGTATCTGGGAAGCTAGCAAGGGGACACAGTGTGCTGTGGCTGTGGTGGTAACAAAACCTGAGCTCACTCAGTTTAAAGACCTAAAGAGGGGAAGTGCTAAGCTGAAAGGAGCTTCAGGATTTTCTTAACTGCAAGTACTCCAGGGATTTGCAGCTGATGTACAGCTCATCTCTGCCAACTGCAGCAAGCCATCCAGCAGGTCCAGTATGCCGAAAATCCACACCTTCCTTGAATGCCAAAAACCTGCTGTGCCTTTACTACAAATCTGAGTGCAAATCCTCAATCTGCAGCCTTACCTTGAAAAAGGGCATTTTGCTAGCACAGTCTCTCTGAAGTACTGACTTTTAGATCGACCTTAAATAGATTTAAGTAAATATTTGGGATTAAAGCAGACCTGGGGAAAGCTCACTGCTTGACAGAGCAGGCAGGAGCCTAACTCTTATCTTGCCCCAGTCTCTGCTGCTGTGGGCCACCAGTGCCACTTCTAAATGAAACCTGATGAGGCAGCACTATTTTTTTTCCACAGTGGAGGCAGAAGCAAGCAGATGAGCAGGGGACCAAACCACCCAGGGAACCAGTTCCTCATGCAGGCACTGCATTGCTGCAATAAGGTCACTCTGACATCTAAAGGAAGATCTCAGCTGCTTTAAGTGCTGCTCTCCTTAGCAGAGAGGATTTAGGCTTGCTCAGGAAGGAGTCTCACCAAGCTGCCTCTTGTGTCCTTTGAGAACGTTCTGCTCCCTGATTTAAAAGTGTTCTGCAACTCTCTCATATATAAATCTGGCTGTGATGCCCATGGGTAAAATTCATCTATAGGCTTCAGTCTGATTGCTCTGAGAAGTCTCTTCAGGCCTGATTTACCAGCAGATGCTCAGCTGAAGGTGAGGTGGGTCACTCTGGCCATTGAAACTGTGGGCTTCAGTCAGACTCCAAAGGGAAGGTACTTTTCACTGGGTCCAAAGAGAATGCTCAGCACAAGGGAGGGGGATGTAGCTAGCAACTTTAACCATAGTCTGAACATGTAGGTGCTCCTTTTATCTTCTGAAAACAATACCTGCTTGCCATAACCAACCCTGCAAGACCTTCCCCTTGAGGTGCCAACTGTTTAGAATTCACCTGGGCTTTAAACTGCACATTGTATTGACTAAAAGAACTGGGAGCAGCAGGACTTTAACTACCCAAATTATTAAATGCAGACTATTAGGTAAATGTCATGAAGAATGCTGTAGGCCACCCAAGTGAGTATGGCTTTAGGACACTGACAATTAAACTGTTAGAAGTTTAAAATGCTCTCTCAGCCTTAAAATGAAAAGGGAGATGTACTTCAGTAGCCCTCTCTGTAGAAGGTGTGTTAAGGTCTGGTTCTCTACACTAGTAAAGGTAAAGGCCAAAGTGAAGACATTTTCAGAATCCTGTTGTGTTGAATATTTTTCTCACTCTGCATAAAAGATGACCCTTTTCACTCCTCTGCTTCCTCAGAGCAAGTATAAAAGCTGCCAGCTCAGGTGCCCGCTGCAGGGGAGTGGGAAAGAGTCACGGAACAGGAACCAGAACAGCTGATACAAATTACAATTCAAATTGGAGCAAATGCTCCCAGAAATGTCACCTATTAAAAGATCAACTAATAAGTTCCTGATGCAGCCCAAATAGCTCAACTGGAGGGAAATAAAAAAAAATAAAATGCTGCTAGACTTCAGGCCCAAGTTCTTGAGAGCTTTGCCTTCTGATGTTTGTCTCTTTCGTACTTTTCCCAATTGATGAGGCTCGGGGCAGCACCTGTTACAAAAATCTGCTGGATCCCTTTGAAGACCTGGATCTTTCAGAGCTCAGAACAGACATGTGAATCCTACCTTATGCCAAATCAAAGATGAGAACCACAGCAGACAGCCAGAGGCCACTGGATGTCAGGGATGGGGAGCTCTTTGCTGATTCTTCACCTGCTAATTTGGTGGAGATGAGGCGGGCAGGCATTTGGTGGAGATGAGGCGGGCAGGCATTTGGTGGAGATGAGGCGGGCAGGCATTTGGTGGAGATGAGGCGGGCAGGCATTTGGTGGAGATGAGGCGGGCAGGCATTTGGTGGAGATGAGGCGGGCAGGCATTTGGTGGAGATGAGGCGGGCAGGCATTTGGTGGAGATGAGGCGGGCAGGCATTTGGTGGAGATGAGGCGGGCAGGCATTTGGTGGAGATGAGGCGGGCAGGCATTTGGTGGAGATGAGGCGGGCAGGCATTTGGTGGAGATGAGGCGGGCAGGCATTTGGTGGAGATGAGGCGGGCAGGCATTTGGTGGAGATGAGGCGGGCAGGCATTTGGTGGAGATGAGGCGGGCAGGCATTTGGTGGAGATGAGGCGGGCAGGCATTTGGTGGAGATGAGGCGGGCAGGCATTTGGTGGAGATGAGGCGGGCAGGCATTTGGTGGAGATGAGGCGGGCAGGCATTTGGTGGAGATGAGGCGGGCAGGCATTTGGTGGAGATGAGGCGGGCAGGCATTTGGTGGAGATGAGGCGGGCAGGCATTTGGTATACATTAAGCTGGAAAATGCAATAAGCCTCCCAATGAACTGAAGCCTGAAAGCAGTATGGTTTTTATGAGGTCACATTTTATACTACACATGTTATTCCTACAGCTTCCAAGATGATCATCCCTTGGCTGCAAAAGCCCAGGAGTAAGTATGGTTTGACTGCATCCTTAATGGGTAGATCTGACTTTCTTTGAGTGACTCCTGATCACTTTGCAAAGTCATGTGTGTAATTACTGTGAAACCTGCAATTTTCATAATTATAAATATTGGCTATTTTAAGGTTTATGAAATCATCCTGTCACACAGTTCCTGTTTTCCCAGTTAGCTCCTGATGCTGTGAACTTGAAAGGTCTGTGTCTACTGGCATGGGTAAAGATTCTATTGGTGAAAAGACATTTTAGCTGTGGAAAAAGGCTATCAGTGAAGGACTAACTGGTAGAACAAACCTCTGTAATGAGTAAGTTCTTAGAGATAACCTTAGTGAGACCAAGACCTAAATTTGAGCCTGTGGAGTCCAAAGGCCACTTAAGTCCAGTTGATTGAAAGGACTGCATCTATTTGCACAACTCCTTCTTGTACCTATAATTGAGTCTAAGCTTTTGGTCACAGAATCACAGAATGAAAGGGGTTGGAGGAGAACCTCCAGAGATCATTGAGTACAACTCCAATGCAAAACAAGGCCACTGGGGGCAGGTCACACAGGAATGTGTGCAGATGGGTTTTAAAGATCTCTAGAGAAGAAAACTCCACAACCTCTCTGACACCTGTTCCAGTGCTCCACCACCCTTACAGTAAAGATGATATTTCTCATGTTGAGATGGAGTTCCCTGTGATTGAGCTTACATCCATTGCCTCTTGGCCTGTCACTGGGTATCACAAAAAAAGAAGCTGGCTTCATCCTCCTGACAGCCACCCTTCAACTATTTGCAGACATCAATAAGGACTCTTAGACTTCTCCACATTAAACAGCCCCAAGTTTTTCAGTCTCCTATCAGAGATGCTTCAGATCCTTGTAGACCTCTGTTTAAGTCTCTATGGCAGTTCTCTGTCCCTCTTGAATTGAGGAACCCAGAACTGGACAAACTATTCCACATGTGGTCTACAGATGAGCAGAGGGGGAGGAGAACTTCCCTTGACCTGCCTGACACACTCTTCCTAATGCACCCAAGTATGCCATTGGCTTTCTTCCTGACTCAGTGCAGCTGCTGCTGAATCAGATACAGCTACACAAGATCTATCTACAGCCTGGCATAAGCAAGCCAGGTTTGCTGGGCCAAGCCCTCTAAGAGTCCTCAACTATAATGAGCAGCAGAACCTACTAGTAAGGTGCTAAACAAAGAGTGATGTGGCAATGCCAGTCACATCATGACAAAAAGCAGCAAGTCCAGGTGCAGGTGTTGCTGTTTAAGCTTTCCCAGTGCCCATAAGCCTAACAGAACAGAATTTAGGATGCCTCCCCTCTCCCCTTCTCCCCATAGGGAAAAATTAGGCAGAAGAATAAAAGGGGTAAAGCAACCAAAGAACAGCCTTACACTGATTTAGAAGTTAAAAAATAATTTTAACTGAAAAAAAAAATAACGGAAAAGAAAAGATAAAAGAGAAAAAAAGATGTATATAAAACCAGGTCAGATAGCACTGGATTACCTGGATTGAAATGGATGCAGGCCCCAATGTGAAGCAGCAGGCACAGTCACATGCAGCTGCAAGGAGACGTTGCAGAGACGAGGACAGGAGCAGAAAAGAGAGCAGGTGCTTGACTACCACTTAAATAGGGTTGTGGGCAGGAAGTGGGAGTGGCATAAACTTTAATCTGGGGATCCTCCCCTTGGGAGGGGGCAGATTTCTCTGTCTATGGCAGGTCAGGTTTCCAGTCCACTCTCACTGTGCTGCTTTAATCCAGCACAGTATGTAAAGAAATGCAAGACCTCTGCACTGAAGATTTGTGGTTTGGGAGAGCATTTTTCTGGTAAGTACAATTATTTTTTTGTTTGTTTGTTTGCCTGTATCATGTTGGCACAGACCCTAACTGTGGTGGGCTAGTGCCCTTTGGCTGCTGATGGAGGAGAGCTTGCTGTTGGGGTTAGCCTGCCACTCTCCATAGCCTAGTTTAAAATGGGTAGGGATTTTTCTCCATGAGTGGCAGTTGCAACTGCATGTTGCAGTGCAGGTGTATCTGTAATCAGGAAAGGTTTGGAGGGAGAGCTGTTTTGTTTCTTTTCTTCTTTTGTGGAGTAGGAGGCTATGATGAATGGTTGTTTGAAACAGTTGCAGCTCTCCATGTGGGTGAGTTGCTGATGGTGTTTATTGTAAGAGGTTCTACTTTTGGGGAGGAGCAGGGCAGAAACTTCCAAGCACCAGGCAAAGGAAACACTGCTAGGAGATGAATGTTTCTGTATCTCTGGATTGCTACCCTCTCTGACACGTATTCTGTATAGGAGCAGCATTAAGGCAGGCTCATAGCTCCTATCCAGGAGGTCTTCTGGCACCATGTTACATGTGAACTGAGACTGTATTTCAGGTGAACTACAAAAAGGGTTAATAAAAGTGGTTCTGGTCTTGTCTGACTCCAGACCCACCAAGTCACCTCAACAAGATGAACTCCTTTGTACTTCAAGGGATGGATAAAATTGTACTTCCTTCACAGGATAGTGACCACTTGCCTTACTGGTGTGGTTTGGCCAATGGGTGACTACTGGCACCCCATTACTCTCTAAAGCTTTTGTTTGGGTTTTTGATAGTCTGTTGCACAAGCAGTTGACTTTGTTGGGGTGCTTCCTGGGGCCATCACCGAATTGCCTCATCTACAATGTTCAGTCTGGTTGCTTTTCAAGCTACTACTCAAAGAGGAGTAGGTTGCTCAGTGGCCAATCCATCAGTCCTGTAGAGATGTCTTAGCACATCCTTCAGGGCAGCAAGCAGCAGCAAGAGGCATCCTATGCCATTTGGGGGACAAGAATGGGGTTTGTACTCCTGGCTGGAATAGACATTTTTTTTATTAGCAATTTGAGGAGGAACAATTGTTTGTCACTATTTTTCCCTCCAGACCCTCTCCACTACAGGAACAAATAGTTTGTTTTCTGTCTATGTAGCAAAGTTTTTGCCAAGGACAGCATAAAAAGGAAATAACAGACTATACAGAGCCAAGAGGCAACTGAATGTCTGTGCTGTGCCAGACAAACCAACCCAGTGCAGTATATTAAGGGAGGGCTAGAGCCAAAAGCCCTGATTCACAGTGGCTGTGGTGCACCATGTCTCCAAAGACTTATACAAAGCCTCCCCTTATCTGAATCAGCCCTGTTCTATGAGCAAAACAAACCTCATAAGGGTCACAGTATTCCCTGGGAGCATTTCTTGGGGAGCAGAATTCTTCCTGTGAACACTAAGCTGCAGAGTTGGGTGAAGGGAGGGTAGAGATCATGGTCCTTCTGCTTCCCCTCCTCTGACATTCTTGCTTAGCTGAAACTGTGGAGCTAGATCCTAATAACTCAGCAATCAGCAACACCCTTCTGAACAATCCTCACAGAGAGAATGATTTGCCATAGGAACGGGCTGCCCAGAGAGATGGTGGAGTCACCATCCCTGGAGGTGTTCAAGAAAAGACTGGGTGTGATGGTTTAGGAGTTCCCTGCCCCTGCCCCACCCCCACCCCCTTTGTAAAATGACCCAAACTAGAACTCAGCTGGCTGCAAGTTAAGGACTGAAGCTCTATTTACAGCTTAGCACAATATACAAGCAGAGAGATACA
>VWYK01077691.1:42969-74543 GCA_013399775.1 Semnornis frantzii
TGTATATCTCTGCTTGTATATTGTGCTGAGCTGTAAATAGAGCTTCATCTCTTAACTTCCAGCTCCGGCTGAGGTCTAGTCTGGGTCATTTTAAAGTGTGGGGGGGCGGGGAACTCCCAAACCATCACAGAAGGCCACAAGATCTCCCTGGAGCCTTCTCTTCTTCAGGCTGAGCACTCCAACTCTCTCAGCCTGTCCCCACAGGGGTTGTGCTCTAGCTCTCTTTCTGGCCCTCCCCTGGCTCCACTCCCTGGCACTGCTTTTGGTTAAGGTGTCCTGTTTGGGTGGGGATTATTTATGTCCTGCTGACTTGCAAAGGAAGAGAATGTGTTTAGGTAGTGGAAAGCCGATGTACTTGCTGAGCCATAGCGTGGTGACAATCTCTGTGGCCCTTTCAGGGAGTATCTGCTGGTTTCTGTCAAAATGCTTGTTACTCTGAAAGGATGGATTTTAAATCTGTTGGTGTATGGGTTTAGGGAAACATTAACTGGTGTGAGGAACATCTGGCCAAATGACACATGGGCAGCGATGCTCCAGTTTCCTACTCAGTGTCTGTGCAGAAGTGGCCATACTCTGCCCAAAGGGAGTTGTGTTCAAAAGCCAGTAATGATCCCATAAATCTCATGAGTTTCACTTGTAAAGTGTATTACCAGGGGTTATAAAAAGGCTGTAAATTGAAGTCATGCTGCTGCATTTGCTGAGCTGCTTTCAGAAAAGGGCAGCTCTCACTGGGTTCCTGAACTCGTCTCCAATATGGAAACAATGACTGCTGGCAAAGGTGGTGGCTTTTCTCTCTTCAGTCTCCCCTGTTTTGCCTTCACCTGTGATGTTGTCTCCCAGTGAGAAAGGCGAAGGGATTTTTTGACCCAGGTTCTCTCTACCTTATTTTGGAAGGCTCATCGTGTCTGTTGTAGAATCTTGCTCAGATGTAAATTGTTTATCTTTTGACAGATGTAAGACATGAGGCTTTATGGATAGAGAATCAGTTCTCTACAAGTCCTTGGGTAGAAGGTTTAATCCTCTCTGAAGGGTGAGGTAAGGTACATAGATAGAGCTTCGATGACTGACTGGAGGCCTAATTATGGGTAGGGAGTAAGCCCGAGATTAAAAATAAGGTTCTAATTCAGCCCTTTAATGAACACTCCTAGATCTCACTGCCTTATTTTATGCAGCTGTACAAGCAGCATATGTTTTACACAACAGATTCATCATGACTCATAGGAAGGAACAAAAAAAGGGAGTGTTTTCTGTATTACCCACTCTCTGCCTTTTGCCATGTATTTTCCCTGTACCTTAAACACCCTCCTCGCTGTGGTCTCAAAGTGTGTGTGCATCCCTGAAGCACAGGCTTCCTTGCCAGATGGAATTCCATGCAATTACACTTCAAAGGGAGGGGCAAAGGTGGTGGGAGAAGGAGGGGATTTTGGCAGGATGGAGCTGGTTGTGGAATCTGCCCCTTTGCCCTGGGAATGACACAGATGGGAAGCACCGTCTGCCAGCGCCTGGACTGCATGTTCTGGATGGAGAGAAAAGCCTAGAAATTAGTCTCCTTTTTTTCTTTTTCTCTCTAGTTTAACATTTATTTGTTCTTCTCTCTCTTCCCCCTCATCCTTCCCTGCCATCAACTGTAAAACTAATGGCATCATGTCAAAATCTGTTAATGCAGCTGTTGTGCAGGTCTGGATTATCAAAAGTATTAGCTAAGCCAGTCTGCAAACACCTGGGGAACATCTGTCTGCTGTCACACAAAGACTCTGGGTGGCAGGGAAAGCTAATAAAGATAATTGGTTATGAAGCAATATTAGGTGTTGAATCACACCATCTTGGAGTTCTTCCAGTGTCCCCAAAGCTGTTGCACAGACTCTATCTGTACATGGATGATGATTGCAAGCGAGCCTTGGAAAGGTTTGATTTGGTTTTGTCAAGCCTCAGACATCGTTGGCAGCATTTAGCATGAGGTTCTTCATACTCAGCATGAAGTTTATCAAGACATGCTTTTTTTGCCTCTTTTTTTATTCCTCCAGTGAGAATATACATGCCTATGAGACTTTATCAATGGCAGAACTCTTGCTGTTTGTCTGGGTAGCAGATGCTAACTGTGTCTCCAGTGGAAATCCTTTCCTTCCTCCTCCACGGAGAAATAAACTATAATTATCCAGACTGAGGGCAGGAGAAGGATTCACGAGGTAGAAATCAAAGATGGAAGTGTCTTTAGCAAATTGGTAGCTTTCTGGAGAGTTGAGTAGCACAGTGAGAGCTGTTGAAGGACTGGCAAAGAGAATCAACAGCATGAATCCATCCAGCATGAAACACAGCCACTCGCATTGACTCAGCCTCCTGACTGCTGCTACAGATCGAGTGGGAGGAGTTAAAAAGCTGTCCCAAAACTGTCCCCCCTGTGGAGAGTCAAATGTGGTGGCTGAAAATCTGCTCTCCTGTAGAACAGATTTCACTGTTTTATGACCTCAGTGAACCGTGGTTGCCCCAGAGAAAAGGGGAATGTAGGCAGCATAAACAGGAAGCACTCTCAGGGAGATGTGAAACAGCAGTAGGGAAGAAGCAGCTGTCCTATGCTGCTGAACAGCAGATCCCACTCCTTTAACTCTGCTGCTGCTGCTGGATCACCTGGATGAGCTCACTTTCCAAATCTGCAGCAAACTGTGACTTCCTTGCTTGGTCCTGCTACCTCTTCTAGGTGGTCGTATCACAGGTTGGTGACTGGTTCCTGTTTGTGATCCCCAGCAACCTGTCTCAATCTAATGATTTGGGGAGATGCTGAAGAATCTTTGCATTCTCTGCAGACTAGAGAGAGATGGCAACACTTCTATTCCCCAGTTTTGGCTCTCCACCTAGCTTAGTTAGCAGAGGGACTGACCCCAGCAGGCTCAGCCCCATAGCTGGCTGCCCTAGCACTGATGAACAAGTGTAGGCAGTGCTGGCTGATGCCTAGGAACCTGGCCAGTTACTGTGATGAGATGCCTGAGAATCTAGCTGACCTCATCAGGTATCCAGTTCCAGGAAAGATGTGGGTTTCTCTTCCTCTTGTAGGATGTGAATGCTGCTGACATAGGTTTCCATAGGCCTTCCCATGACTGTTTCAAAAGACAGAAATGGGGCAAGTAAGAAGGTCACAGGCTTTGGATCTGGGTAGAAAGAGGTGGAAGATCCCCAGCATGCTTGTCAAGGTAGCTACAGTGAGTAGGAAGCTGATCTTGGCTGGAAAGACTCCACTGAAGGGTTCCTGCTGTAACACTTCCTGCTTTTGTACATAGTCTATAAGCACTCCTTCTGGATCCAGACTAGTTCTAAGGCTGGCTGTCATCATCCGTTTGGTGGCTGTATCATCAGCATCCCCATGCACTAGGCCATTCCCCACTGGAGGAGCATTTAGTCCTCAAGAGACAGTTTGCTCCACCGTCAAGACTTGCTCGTTTCTACTGCTGCTAGGTCTTGGACCATGCCTGCAACCACAACTGCTCCTACCTCTTCCCATAAGTGCTGACTTATTCACTGGGGACATGTCTGTGTCACCTGGCAGCCCCTCCTGTGGTCCCAGTGCTCCCAGGCTTTTTGTCAGGCTGGGCACGTCAGGCTCTGCTCCCCTGGGTAGTTTTGTTCCTTACCCACCTGAGTGCTGATGCTATGGTAAAAATAACTCTGCACGGAAATGAGAGCACTGATTGGGATTTAAATAAAATTTACATAAAACTCTGCCTTGAGTACTAATTAATTACATGTTAAAAGCCCCCAAAAAGTGGAAGGGGGGGGTGTGAACTTGTCTGCCTTGCCAAAGAGGGGGAAGCTATTAGGAATCATAGAAACATTTACATTGGAGAGAGCATTTAAGATCAAGTCCACTCATTAAATAGCACAGCTGAGTCCACCACTAAACCATGTCCCTAAGCACAACATCTGTACATCTTTTAAATACTCCCCCCAGGGATGATGTCTCAACCACTTTCTTGGTCAGCCTGTTCCAGTGCTTGTCTACCCTTTTGGCGGAGAAATTTTTTCCTAATAGTCAACCTAAACCTCCCCTGGTGCAACTGAAGGCCATTTCCTCTTGTCCTGTTGCTTGTTTAATTGGACAAGAGACTGAGCCCCACTTCATTACAACTTCTTTTAAAGTAGCTGTAGAGATAGATATGGTCTTCCATATCTTTTTCTTTTTCTCCAGACTAAACAGCTCCAGTTCCCTCAGCTGCTTCTCATGAGACTTGCACTCTAGACCTATAACTAGCTTCATTCCTCTGCTGGACATGCCCCAGCAATAAAATTCCTTTCCTGTAGGGAAGGGCCCAAAACTAGACCAAATATTTGAGATGCCACCTCAGCAGTGCCAAGTACAGAGGGACAACCCCTTCCCTAGTCCTGCTGACCACACTATTTCTGATCCAAGGAGGGGATCCTTGGGCTGTTAGTGTCCTAACTGAAGTGCCATGCTTCAACCAACTGGTGTGATGGGACACTTGCTGCCAGCAGGCAGACAAAGGCTCTGTTTTGCTGCAGCAGGGCAGTGATTCCAGCCTCACTTGATGTCTCTAGGCTGCCTTCTTGCCTGAGTAGCTTCCAGCACTGTTTAGATGTGTTTAGCTTTTGATCTTGTCCACTACTCAAGGCAGTAGGAAGCAAGTGCAACATCAGGAGGTAAAGGGCTATGCTAGCATTTGTCTGTGCTCCGTAGCAGCCTCTCAAGGCAACTTTTCCCCATCTACTACAAATATTACAAGGGACAGCTCTGCTGATCATGGTGACTTACTGGTTAATTAAGCAATGAGATGTACCAGTCTGGTTGACACTACCACTTAACTTGTTCCTCATACTGTCTATCTAATTTAATGTGTCTAGGATTTTATAGAGTGCTCATGACCATGGAGAGGCTCAGGGTAGGGAGGCCTTTGCATTTTACTGCAGTGCATTGTGTTAGCTAAATCCCTGGGCTACCCGTAGAAAATGGGTCACCTAAATGGCCAAACATGGATGTTAGGTTGCTTGAGATATTCGAAACAGGGTTGGAGCTGCTTTCTGTGTCAGAGAGAATATTTGGCTTTCCTTGGATGCAGACTGGACTCCTGGCACCTCAGCAGGTCCTCAGTCAGTTGCAATAGGCTGGGTTATAAGGCTTTTCCACTCAGTAGCTCCTTGCTCTACATCAGAAAAAGTCCTGTTGAGTACTTAAAGATAGGGCCTGGCAGGATACTGATAGCAGCTGGTGAGAGCTTCCCGTTTGAGGACAGCTAGAATTCAAGTAGACTGTTCTTTCTGCTTTAGGGATCTTCTAGGTTGGAGGATCATGGAAGCAGTTTTGATCTCAATGTGCATCCTGATGGAGGCTACCTGCCAGGTCAGGCTCATAGGTTCATGGTCATTCTGGGAAATATCCCTCCTCTTCAGCTCACCTGAGCAGCAAATCCCCATTCATTTGCACAGAAACAGACTCCTTTAGTCTGACTGGCCTGCTTGAAAATAGGAATCATAGAATCAGAGAATGGTAAGGTTGGAAGGGACCTCAAGGATCATGCAGTTCCACCCCCCTGCCATAGGCAGGGACACCTCCCACTAGTACAGCTCACTCAAGGCCTCCTCCAACCTGGCCTTCAACACCTCCAGGGAGGGAACAGCCGCAACCTCCCTGGGCAACCTGTGCCAGTGTCTCACCACCCTCACTGCAAACAACTTCCTCCTAACATCCAGTCTAAATCTCCCCTCTGCCAGTTTAAACCCATTGCCCCTTGTCCTGTCATTGCAAGACCTTGTCAATAGTCCCTCCCCAGCCTTCCTGTAGCCCCCTTCAGATCCTGGAAGGCTACTCTAAGGTCTCCTGGAAGCCTTTTCTTGTACAGGCTGCAGAGCCCCAACTCTCTCAGCCTGTCCTCACAGCAGAGCTGCTGCAGCCCTCTGAGCATCTTTGTGGCCTCCTGTGGACCTGCTCCAACAGTTCCATGTCCTTCTCCTGGAAGCCTTCTCTTCTCCAGGCTGAAGAACCCCAACTCTCTCAGACTTCCTCTCAGAGAGGAAGACATCTTTCTGTGAAAGATGAAGATTTGTTCTGAACTGAGACGCATCCCACTCCAACATAATGACAAATACTGAAATCCTCTCCAGAACATAGCTTCTTCTCCTTGCCCAGCTGTACTCCCAAAGAGTACAACAGGCTGCTGTGCAAACTTGAAGGTAATATTTCATGTGCCTCTCTCCCTTCTGTTTTCATGTCCAATTTCTTGTAGCTTTTTTTTTTCTTTTCATTTATTCAGGGAGGTCTGGAACTCACAAAATCCACAGCCAGTGGAGAACCCCCATGTCATTCCATTGTTTTTTTTTCTTCACTGCTGGTCATTAAGCATATGGAAGCTGCAATAAACTTTGATCTATTCTAGCCTTGGCATGCACTACACACCTTGAGACAACAAGAAAACCCCCAAATGGGAATCCTTTTCTCCTCCTTCCCCCTCCAACCACCAAAACAAAGCATTTAGACTCTGCAAATATTGTCCTCAATTTCTCCTTCTCAACATTTCCTCTTGTACACATCTATGTCCCCAAGTATTTTTAAACTTCCAGTCTTTCTGGCACTGAGCTGCAACTTTGTGACTTGTTTTGGGGTATGTAACTGAGGCAGATCTGCCCTGATCGATGCATGGATGCGGAGCTTTCAAGGGAAATGTAGGTAGCCAGCCTATGGTGGGCATGTGGTGGATCACCTGTGCTTCAGCTAGTGTAGCTTTAGAAAAGATGTCAACAGAGACCCTCATGCTTTTTCCAGTGCTTCTGAGGTTATTTCTAGTTCCTCTGCCAACTTCCAGGTGAGGTTATGTGCTTTAACCGTTTCTTTGCAATAGCATCTGACAGTTGCTATGTTGTTTGGAGTTTTTACCAGAATGTTAGTGATTGAAGGTCTGGGGAGCAAAGTCTAACAAGAGTGCTGGGTGCTGCCCAAAGGTGAGAGAAAACAGCCGGAGTCAGAGTTCTCTTCCCCTGGCCCAGTTCTTAATCCATTTCAAGATATTTAAATTGCAGTTTGGGGCTAAGAAAGTGCACAGTTAGTATAGCAGACTACACAGATACTGCTGAAAAAGAGAATTTTCCTTGGAACCTCAATTCAGCTTTCTTTTTCAGGTTACATGTTGCAGAACCACAGAATCACAAAGTGTTAGGGGTTGGAAGTGACCTCTAGAGATCACTGTGTCCAGCTCCCCTGCCAAAGCAGGCTCACCTGGGGCAGGCGGCACAGGAGCGCATCCAGGCAGGTTTTGAAAGTCTCCACAAAAGGAGATGCCACAACCTCTCTGGGCAGCCTGTTCCAGTGTCCCTTCACTGGCTTCCTGAAGAGAGGAGATAATTTTGCAATACGAGTACTTAGCCATCCATTATGGTGGCTAATCAGATGGCTTTGGAAGGAAATTTAATCTCTCTTCATTTCCACTATATTTATCTTGTGTCAGGGTTACTGTTTAATGTTTCCACAACTGTCAGAACTTAAAGTCTTTATTCCCTTCTGCCTTCTCAATTTTGTTTCTTTTCCACCTTTCTCTCCATCACTGGAGTCAGTCACAACTGAGGGCAGGATGCAGATCTGAGTGGTGGTAGAACTTCAGATACCTTTGATGTGTCCTGCTCACATAATCAAGACACCTTCTGAGCTACTTAATTTTCTTACTAGATGCCTGAACTCCTTTATAGCCCTTCTCTGAGGGAGCAGGCATGATACCTCCTAGGGTCAGCTGGGAATTTTGTTTTACAAATTCCCTTTTCACAGAATCACAGAATTAACCAAGTTGGAAAAAATCTCTAGGGTCCAACCTATCACCTAACCCTTCTAATTAGCTAACCCATGGCACTAAGTGCCTCATCCAACCTCCTCTTAAATACCTCTAGCAATGGTGACTCCAACACCTCCCTAGGTAGCCCATTCCAACACCAATCACTCTTGCTGTGAAGAACTTGTTCCAGAGCACTCCAAATTTCTTCCTTCTCTTCCCCCCTGCCCTGTGTTTGAATGGGGAGGAGAAGAAGGAGCAAAAACTGCTCTCCCCCCTGCCCTGCAGGCACAAAGGGGGAACAGCAAAAGGCCTGTCCCCACACATGTGCTGACCTGCGTGGAAGACCATGCTGGAAATTGGGCTGGTGGTTGGCTGAGTTTTTGTGCCCAGTGTCAGCTGGCAAATAGACACTTTGCTCTATTTATGCTTTTGTAGACAAGGGAGAAGGCACAAGGTGCCTGCCTTAGAAGAGTGCCCTCCTTGACAGAGCTCCAGTTTTGGACCATCCTTGCTTTTTGGATGGCTCCTGCCTTTTTACACAGCTCTGTTTTGCACAGTCCCTGCTTTTGGACGTCTCTCCCAAGTTCTGCAGCATTCTGTGGAAATTTGCAAACTTGGCAAGTCCTGGGGTCTTATTTAAGAGAGAGCTGCCTGCAGCACCTCGACCCAGCTGCCCTTGGACCATACTACAGCTGACTTCCTGGCTGCTATTCCAAACCGGGCAGACCCAAGCACTTTGGCTCTCCCCTGCCGCTGCTGTGGCAGCGTCGCTTCCACGGATCCCTGTCTTGTGGCAGTCGTGTCTTGAGACACTCCTGACTTTGGTGGTTTTTCCACCCTCCTTGGACTTCTGCCATGTGGATCCAGACTATTGGATATTGCTTGCAGCATCAGAAGGCAGCTGAGCCGCAGGGAAATCCAGCAAGGGATCATCACTGAATACCTATCTCACCTCTGTGAGTAAAGCCTGCTGGTCCCTTAATTCACTGCTCAGCCTGATTGATAGTGGGGTGAAGCTCTGTTTATAGCTTAGCCTTTTCCATTTCCTGTCTTCCTAAATCTCTAAATGTGTCCATAATATCTGTCAAAGAATTCCCCATCAAATTAGAACCTGTAAATAAATCTAAGCTAGTTCTGTATGTAGTTTGGGGGTAGGGCTTTCAGGAAAATAAAATAATTCTTTTTTTATAATTCCTGACTTGGCCACATTAATTCCCTGCCTCCACAACACTTCTTCCTGACATCCAGCCTAAACCTGTCCTGGTGCAGCTTGAGACTGTGTCCTCTTGTTCTGTCATGGG
This sequence comes from Semnornis frantzii, assembly GCA_013399775.1. Classification (NCBI taxonomy): domain Eukaryota; kingdom Metazoa; phylum Chordata; class Aves; order Piciformes; family Ramphastidae; genus Semnornis; species Semnornis frantzii. The sequence goes on from VWYK01077691.1 coordinate 52,031, forward strand.
GTGTCTGGGAGGAGAGACCAACCTCCACCTGGCTACGACCTCCTTTCAGGTAGTTGTAGAGTGCAAAAAGGTCTCCCCTGAGCCTCTTCTCCAGGCAGTGCAGAGAACCATTAAAGTTACAGTACTTAGATCCTGTTTATCATTGCACATTACAAGGTGGCATACTATGGGTCTTAAATTCCAAACAGATTGTTGGAAGCATCCTGTAGTCCCCAAACACAGCATTGCTTGTGTGGATGTCTGTGATGACCAGACAGGAATCTGAATGCCATGTCTGATCTGATTTAATCCTCTTCAGAACAGGACACCTGCCTAAAGCTCCTTGTACACTGACAGAATTTAGGATAGTCAGGATAAGATCAGTTCTGCATTGCCATATTTCCCAGGAGAGCTTAGTCTTAAATGTAATTAAGTCAGGCTTTCCATGCATGTCCTCTGTTTGCTAATGCTACCTCTTCTCACCTACAGAAAATCCAGAGATTTCCTCTCAGTGCTGGTGAACAGAGAGAGTGCCTGGTGGAGTGGGAAAAGCTCACTGCCTCCAAAGTAGTAGCATTTTATTTGAGCCATTTTAGACACCTCCTGTGATTCTAGTGATCACAAGGGAGTTAAATCATTCTCAACTCTATTAAAATCTTCAAACCCACTCTGCATTCCTGGGTGCTGCTGGTTCTCATTTATTTTCACTTGTAAATCGAAGCTCTTTTATTCGTATGTGTTCTACCACATCTCTTCAGGTTAATAGTTAGCTGCATAAGAGCTGCTGAAGTTTTTTTAGGGATTACTGCTGCAAAGGAAGAAATCCCTTTATTGTACGTGTGATAAATTTGGAGTACAGTTCTTCCAGAACTGAAACCTATCACTTTATCTTGAGGGTAGAACCACAGATTCAGGTTGGAAAAGACTCAGAAGGTCATTTAGACCTTGCTTAGGCACAGCCAGTGATCAGTCTGTCTTAGCTCACCATGCTGTCTTAGACACACTGTAACCTTAACTCTAATGCTGGCTGTCAAGTACTGATGGAAAAAAAAAACCACCACAAACCCCACAACATTATAGCACAGCCTCAAACACAAACTTTTCTTTGGTCTCCTACAGTGCAAGCAATCTCTTCTAACAGTAAACCACAACATCCCCTTCTGATAGCACAATTCCTTAGCAATCTGATGCACACAACTGCAGCTCATTTCTGTCCAGATCAGATTCTGTATTTTGAGTTAAGAAGTGCTGAGGACTCTGTTTGGAAGAGGGGTTGTGTGCAGCACAAGGGAGCCCTGTTGATAAGATGCAGATGCTGATGTGATGGGCTTCAGGACCCAAATCCAACACAAGTAAGGCTGACCCAGAGGTCCTAACATTTTAGACATCTACCCTAAGGGGTAGACGAATAAAGCCAACATTCCTGGAGTGGTCTCATTTGTACGTTGCCTCCCCAGAGCTCCATCTTCAGTTGTTGAATGGAGCACAGGGCTAGAGAGAAGCTGTGGTGATCTCAGTTCTGCTCTTGGCTGCTTCTGTGTGGAAGGTAGGTCCCACAATCCTTAAGAGAAGATTTATGCCAGTATGTAGGTACCTGTCAGGGGTCATACTGTACTCTTCAAAAACTCCATGTACACCAGTAACTCTGCACCTCATTCCATCCCTCACAGCAGGATCCTGAATTGATCTGTAAGGAGAAACTACTGGAAGCCTGATGTGGCACTGCTCTTGGCCAAATGTGGATTTTCTCCCACACATTTTCCAATTACCCAAGCCTATAGTCCACACCTGACAATGGGCAGACACAGGAAAGGTTTTCCACACACCCACATGTCTCTTGGTGTCTGAAGTCCTGTTGCCAAACTCTCTGTACCAGATTACTGTGCAGTCAGATCAAGTTTCTAACAGACACAAGACTCAGCAATGAGTGAAATAGCTTTTCTTCAGCTAAATATGCCATGCATTTGAAATGTCTGTCCTCTATGATAGGATCTTCTAAGCATAGTGATGGAAGGTGTGTGGGCTGGGCCTGTGCCTTCGCCAGAGATATTGTAGAGATCTAACAGAAACATTGAGAGTGGAATGGATGGGCATGAGCAGCACCAGGGGATGTGGCAGAAGGACAGGAATGACAGCTGTTGATGACACCTAAGATAGGAGATTATCAAGACCACAGCACATCAAAACACCCAGACTGAGAGTTAAGCAAAAGACAGACTGAAGCCATTAAGAGGTAAGATAAAGGACAAGCCTGGAGCTGTTAAAGATACCCAGGTAAGGAAACTAAAGAGAATGAGTAAAATCAACAATGTTTCCTAATACTTTTGAGATGTGAAACAGGGCAGGGAGACAAAAGATCATAATCACTGTGAACCCTGAAAATGAACAAAATGAGAGCCCATGGTCACCTGCCTAGAGAGGGACTCTGGAGATGTGATGTTTCATTAGCTTGTGTCCCCTGTACCCGTGGCTTCGCAAGGAGTCCTGGCTGGAGCACATAGGCACACATCTGTTGGTGCCTGACAGTATATGGGTATGAAAGAATGAATGTGAATGAAATCAGTGCTTTAAAATAAAATCATCTCCCTTAATAAGGTCTCTCATTGAACCGTGTTGCATTAACTGAGATTTGTGCAGCAGCAGAGCTCTAGCAAAGGAGTCAAAAGTGTGATAAGCCCTGAAAGATGTTGTTCTGCATGAGGAATATGGAATGTTCACACACAGCCCTGTGAAGGTAGGTGTGTGTGCTCCAAAGCCTGTGCTTAAATTAATTCTTAAAGCTCTTCGATTTAACACTACTTTCCTCTCCATACAGAATGTAACTGAAGGAGGGAAAATTTTCTCTCCTCCTCTGCTTCTTTCTTTCTCTACCACCTGCTTCCACATATGATATTTTCTGTCACCAAAGGCTGTACATACTATGCTGAATGAACAAGCCCTGATGTATGGTTGTGGTCCTGAGGCAAAGGTATGTTGGCAGTATTAGGAAAGTAGGCTGTGAAGGATGGGAGGGAAACTATATATTATGTATGTTCTTCCTTATCTTCATTTCTCTGTAAACTCTGGCTCTAACTCATGTGTGAGCTGCAAGACAGCTGTCAGACTGAGTACTGCTTATAAAATGTATCTGGTGAGGAGATAAGGGCTGGGCTATTGCATTAAGGGGAAGCAAAGCCTTCATTCCAGTTGGTGGATGACTCCTTGCTACTGACTGCACCCAATGCTCATCTTCCCAAGGAAACTGGAATTGATTGCAATTTTCTCCTCTGTCCTGTCTCTAAGCCCCTCAGGGTGCTCAGATAACACTAGTGTCTGAGGTCCCTGACATCCTTCGTTATCCCTTTTGCTCAGCCACAGCCCTGCTGACTTCAAGCATAAGTCTTGCTTTGCAAGACTCCAGCTATAGTTAACACCCAGCAGTTCTGTGGCTGCATAAAGGAGCATCCTGCCTGTCCTGCTGTCTGTCTGTTGCATGCACTGATCCGTGACTGGGTTAGAGGCAGGAGCTGTCTGTTACTTGCTGCAACTGGAGAGTCACAGGTTTTCATTTGTCTGCTATGTCTCTGCACAGGCTAAGCCCACATGAAAACACACTTGCTATGCATCATACAAGTGTGACATAAAATCCAGAGTCAGAGCAATGGTCCCCACAGCCCAGCTCTGGCTGTCCTATGGTGCCAGCAGGAACAGCACTGGAGCCTGGCTGCTTTCAGCAATGCCTTTGCTATGTACTCTGCCAGCACCATGGCATCTGGTGAGCAAAAGTTCTGCTTTCACCTTAACCACTGCCTTGCTGAGCCTTTAGAGTTTCATAATATTCTTTTTTCCCAAAGCAAAGGCCCCAGCCATTTCAGCTTCTCCTCCCAAGGTCACTGCTCCATTTTCTTAGGCATTTTAGTTGTTCTTCTCTATGCCACGTCTTGACTCCACTCTTCCCTCCTAGGGAGCAGGGACCTTAACTGCCTGGACCATAACCTGGCAGAGGGGACCAGAGCTGAGTGCACCTGGGTTATATATGGTAGCAAAACAACGCAAAAGAACAGGACTGTTCAGTGGTACACTGTTCCACTCAGGAATCACCAGCTTCAGCCAGCACTACCTTTGACCCCTCTTCCCACCCAGTCCTACTGCTTGACAAACCTATTTTCAGCAGTAACTTTAGCTGTACTATTTCCCCAACATTTTCTGTCCACAACATTAAGCAGAGAAACTTTCACAGAGTGTGTGCAGGAGACCCTGATTTCTTCTTCTGCAAATGTGGGGACAGCTCAAAGCTGGAGCTGCCTTCCAAGCACTGCAGTGAAGGAAGCTGCAGTAGATGCATTTTCAAGAGAAATGCAGACACCTCTGGGTAGGAAGGTACCAGAGGAGAGCAGGCAGAAGAGCGTGATTCCCAAGGAAGAATGAAGATGAGGGCTGCTGGTGACAGAAGTGGCTTGAAGGAACTTTGAGGCAGAGTAACTGCCTGAGTTAGCAGTTTTCTAGTGGAGAATCTGTCCTAAACCAGTCTTGAAGAGTGTCCATCAAGTAGTATTTCTGACAACCTTGCTGAAAGGTATGCTGTGAGACAAAGAAGCAGGAATGAAGGAAGAAATAAGGTCCTCCTTGTGTCAAATATTGAAGTTCTAGATAGTTTTGAATTTTAGTGAAGAAGAAGAACCAGGAGGGAAAGCAAAGAAAATACAGGCACTTTCTGGGGACATAATAGCATAGCAGTGACTCACAGTATCTAAACCTGAAATGTTCCTGCATGAGGGTCATGCTTTGTTTAAAAAAAGAATGGTAGCATTTGGAAACTGTGCAGATTCTTCAGAAATTGCTAACCAGACAATGGCAGAACTTCAGAGCATTACTTTTGACTCAGAGTATGGCTTATAGTGCAGAACTTCGCCATTTCATTCAACACCTTTCAGGTGGGAAAATGGGAGAAAGGGGGCAGCTTGTGTCCTGTTAATGCATGATTGTGGCTTTGGGAAAGCTCTTTTGGGTCCTGGTGTCATTTTGTGTGCTGTTGGATGCTCTGGGAGAGATGGCAACAAGTGAAGGCATCACTGGTGGGGGAAAGATTCTGTTCTGGTTGAGCACAGCATAGGCACTTCTGAAGGTGCTGTGGCATGCCAGTCCTCAGCTCCTGAGGTATGGCTGGGTGCAAACAGGAGGGGTAATGGGTTTAAACTGGCAGAGGGGAGATGTTGACTGGATGTTAGGAGGAAATTCTTTCCAGTGAGGGTGGTGAGACACTGCCACAGGTTTCCCAGGGAAGTTGTGGCTGCTCCCTCCCTGGAGGGGTTCAAGGCCAGGTTGGAGGAGGCCTTGAGTGAGCTGTACTAGTGGGAGGTGTCCCTGCCTATGGCAGGGGGTTGGAACTAGATGATCCTTGAGGTCCCTTCCAACCTTACTATTCTATGGTTCTATGCTGTTTGGGAGGTCAGAATCCCCTTTGGATGGTGAAATAATCTAGAAAAGATATTTGCCCATATTCATCCTGGTCCTTTTGCTGAACTCAACAGCAGAGACAAGGAACTTAGGCCTTAGGAGTCTTAGCGTCATCAGCTGAAAAAGTCTTCTTAGTGCCATCAGCTGAAAAAAGGGGCTCAATATCAAGCTTACCTACTTCTCAGTAAGTTGCAGCTAATTAGAGTTAGCATTAGTTAATGTCTGCACAGCTCTGGGGTGTGAAAGTGGCAATATCATACTAAGTATTACTGCTGGTGCCTAGACACCATGATTATTCATAACCAGAGCAGTCAATTAAATTAGCTGAAAGTGGAGAGATGCAGGAATGAGGTGGGTGGAGGAGATGCACAAACATAATACTGTATGCATGGTGGCCTTCAGCTGCAAAGGGCAGGGAAATCTATACTGCTACTTAGGGAGGCAGAGAGAGAGGTCTCTGTGTAGAAGGGCAGATGCTCTGCAACAGTTTTGAGTTGCTGTTGCAGCAGTCAACTGGCTGAGGAAGGCAGGGGTCAGTTCCTGACATTTATGGGATAGAGGGCTCTGTCAAGTCTCACACAGTCCTCACATAATGTCTACTGAGGATGCTGATTCTCTCTGACATCTACAGGACAAAGCTGAGCAGCACTTTCCAGAGAGTGAAGGCCAACTCAGCTTCAGGTCTGTCAGCCAGCACCATCCTCAGTGAGGATGAAGGAAGACTCTTCACCAGGAGCAGTACAGAGCAGCACTTTGTTGGTCATGGTGCCAGACAGCTTTGAGTGTAATACAGCCTAGTAGGTATCACAGCTCCAGCAGGAGAACCCTTTCACCCACACCAGCTGTGGGTAAGGAGCAGACACTCGGGGAGAGTGTGGAAGAAGCAGGGCAGAGATGACTCTGCTCCTAGCAAGGCAACATTCTGAAGGAAAAAGGAAAATAGTGGGACTTAGTTGAAACCCAAAAGGAGGATTTAGAACTATGTGATGCCAGGTCCCAAAGCTGGATTTTGTCCAAGACATTCGTATCAATAACCTGGTTTTAGGGTATTGGTCTGGAACAGCTACTCATGTCAGGACTTGGGCTTGCAGCCTCTTTCAAGAGCCATCCCCAGTCTGCCTGTAGAGGTGTGACCCACAGGAGGCAGAGGGAGAGTTGCCATGCTCTGAATATCCAGCACCATTTCTTACAGCTCCCCACTGCTAACTACACACATTAGCAGAGAACTTGGCTACAGCTCCTGGCCAGCTTCCATACTCTGCAATCACATTCTGCTGCTTTGAAATCCCCCTCCTCAAACACATGCTTATGCCTACCCCATGGTTTCTGAGGGACACAGAGGCTGTCACTGCTTTCTGTCCAAAACTCCTGCACAGTGGTGGAGCTGGCTCATCCTTCTTAGGGAGAGGCTCCATTTCAGTGCCACAGGACAGGAATGAAGTGTCTGGAAAGGTCATTAAAAGTCCTTGGGACTCTTTGGAAGGAAGATGTGATCTTCAGATGAAAGGCATTATTAAAATGTTACCCAGTTTGACTGCTGGGATGATCAGGGCCTATGGCTATGACTTGGGAAGGTATCCTCGTGATGCTGTAAGGCAAAGATTGCTGACACTATGTATATTCCATTTATGAAGTCATAAAAGTGTCTGTATGAGGCAACTGATTTAGGATTTTGTTCCTCCTTTCTCCTCCTCTCCTTGTCCTATGGCTTTGCTTCAGCCTCCTCCTTCCCACGCTATCCTCCTGCCAGAAAGGCTGAGTATCTCCTGCCATCAGAATGATTATTCTCTCCTGTGTTAGAATGAATGATTAGTCTTTATCTATTTGCCTTCGTAATTAAGTGCTGCATGAAAGAATATTCTTGTAAGTAACCAAGGTGGTTGCTCCCTGTGGGGCTGTCAGGATGGTGATGCAGCTCTCCATCAGCTTACAGGCAGGGAGATGTCCTGCAAGGAGATGCATTCACATCTAGCCCCTGACATACCACGTGGGCAAGCTGCCGTGTTTGTAGGTGAGACCTGTACCTCCCCACTTTGCATATTGTGTTCAGTTCTGGGCCCCTGACTGTAAGAAGGACACAGAAGTGCTGAAGCATGTCCAGAGAAGGACAATGAAGCTTGTGAAGGTCCTAGAGCATGTCTTGCAAGAAGCATCTGAGGGAGCTGGGCTTATTCAGTCTGGAGAAGAAGCTGAGGGGAGACCTTATTCCTCTTTACAACTAACTGAAAGCAGGTTGGAATGAGGAGAAGGCCAGTCTCTTCTGCCTGGTGGCAAGTGACAGGACCAGAGGAAACAATTACAAGCTGAGTCAGGCTGGATGTTAGAAAATACTTCTTCACTGAAAAGGTTATTGAACATTGGAATGGTCTGCCCAGGGCAGCGGTGAAGTTGCCATTCCTGGAGGTGTTTAAATTATGTATGGACCTGGCATGCAAGGACATGGTTTAGTGCTGACTCCTGCTTGGACTGGATGATTATGTAGGTCTCTTCCAACCAGATACATTCTGTGAGTCTGAGATCTCTGCATCTTTTGTTGGCTGCTACAGCTATTCCAGCTGATACCTATGTGCACAGGGCACAGGCTCAGCCACTCCCCTACACGTACCCAACCCTATGGCTCCTGGCCATGGACTGAGCCTCTGCACATCTCCAACACACCTTCCCCACTTTTCTGACTCAGAGCTATCAGTCTAGTCCTTTCCTGGGGGCCCTGGGGTGGCCCTTCTCTAGGGAGGACTGGGATGAAGGGAGAGGTAGAGAGAGGAGAGGGGATATTAGAGATCAATAAAGTGTAAAGAACACTCCACCCTTCCTATAAATATCCCAACAGCTCCCCTGCTTCCTAGCAGCGCTAATGAGGCTCAACAGGAGTGATGGAGGTCGACAAAGGAATCACTGATGAACAATCAGAGATAGTGCTCGGCTGCTAATGGGACTAATGAGCTGCTTTGCATAAGATGAGAGGGAGGGAGCAAGAGGAGCAGATGGGCTCTTGGAGGGAAGGCCAGTGACAGCAGGAGCACCACCAGTGCCCTGAAGTGTGGCAGAGCTTGCTGCTGTCTCTCTGCACCTTCCCTGGCAGGAGGCACTGGGCAGCTCTGCCTGAGCAGCTCAGACATAGCTGATCACGATATGAGCCACGACTTATCACAACATGCCTCATCCCACACAGCAGGCAGTGTACTGTCCTTGTGCATCAGAGAAGTTCATCTAATCATTTACCGAGGAAAGAGGGACACATCTTCTGTAATTCCAGTGCCCAAGACAGGGACGTGGGGACTTCCAAAGGACAATCGACTCTATTCTTGGAGACACCTAAGTTAGACAAGTGTCAGACTCTGAATGCACTTACCACAACACCAGGTGTGACCAGGCAGATACCCTGGGGACTATTATCCTACCTCGAAGTAGGTATTGTCTTGTTCCCTAACTTTTGCCAGTAGAAACTGGAGTCCAGCTGTAGGTGAGAAATTCGGGGTTCACAGTGAGTAGTGATACCACTGAGGAAGGAGTACACGTGAGAAAGAGCAAGAGACAGAGGTGGTTGCTGTGAGAGAAAGATGCTAGTCTGTGCCTCAGTCAACCAAGTAGAGGCGAGGAGAGTCTAACCCCAGCTCACTCCACTAAGATTTGACAGATTTTGAGACTTAAAAAACAGGGTGGCTTGCTGCACTTTGGCAATGCATGGCAGATACACAAAGAGGATTTCCCACTTCAGGTGTATGACACAAGCAAACTACATCTGAGTCACTTTTCCTTGGCACATTAGTCCCACTTCTACAAGGACTGCTAATTTGATACCTGAGAAACAATGCTGTCCTGTTTCCCCTCTCACACCCGGCTGCTGATCCTTCCAGAACTGCTGGATGAAAGCAGAAATACCATCTGTGTCACCCTACTTCAACCCTTGACCCCTCTTCTGAGACTGCAGGCAACCAAACAAGCAATGATCTCTTTCGAGGTCCAGACAAGCATCTGCTAATAGCCAGCCTGAAGTTCATCAATGTGTTTCCTTTTCACGGAAGCTCCCTGAGCAGCCAGAAAATGGTGATGACTGTGCAGGAAGAGCAGCAGGTTAGAAAGGCTGCAGCAGTGCTCTTGTTTGGATTCAGAAGCAGATGGTATAAATTATCTTGCACACGGAGCTGTAGAAATTATTTTCTACCTTGCCTCCATAATTCGTTGGTGCCTTATCTAGGTGAACAGCTGCAGGTGGGGTGGCCTCGCAGGGGAGGAAAGGCCCTGAGCTCTCTGCCCACATACTTGTTTATGTTGGGAGGGATGATTATGGGCTGGGTGCAGCTCCTTTAGCAGAGAGGAACTGATTAAAATCTTTCTTCCTCTAGAGCAGTTTGTGTGCAAGGCTGTATGCTGACTCCCACTCCTGATACGGTCTCCCGTGTAGGGAATGTCTCTATCATGAGATGGACCTAGAGAACCAGTTCTGTATTCAGAGCAGCCTGTGGGCTACATAAAGCTACCAAGCATTCAGATAGCCTCTAAGATGCTCTCACTTTTGCAGGGACAGGGAGTAATGCAAAGGGATAATTTAGTACCAGATGAAAATTACAGTGCTGCATTGATTTGAAGGCAGCCAGTTGGGATGCTGGTGGTGCTGGGCCAGGAGGGACTCCATGCCCTGAAAGGATTCACAGGGAAGCTGTGCTTCCACTCTCCTCAGGTGTTTTCCAGCTGCTGCTTCTCCCCCTCCAGAGTCCTGTATACTGAACTTTAACATGTGAACTCCCTGAGTTGAGCCCTGGGAGACATATATACTATACTTACTATAATGTATTTAAATGTGAGGGGCTGCTTCTGGGGTATTCAGTCCTTGGGTTAAGTCTGAGTGCCCTGAGTTCTGCACTCTGTATCTTGCTGTGAGTGTCCCTGTGTCACTGCCCTGCCTCCAATGGCTACTGAAATACTTCTCAGGGATCACTTTCTGGCAACTTTGCATAGTTGCAAAGGAGCCCTGCAGAAAAAGCCCTGCAGGGGTTTGCCCATATAAAGGAAAAGGAATTAAAAACACATGGTTGGTTTAAAAATCCACAACTCATCTTTTCAAATAGCCACCATGCCTGACCAGAGAAAGAAATCTACCTCTTTGGTAATGTGATGCTATCCTTAATGCCTGTAGTGACCTGAGGCTAATGGAGGCCTGAGCTTTACACATGCACAGATACAGATGTGTAGTTTTGTGTGGCCCAAGAGTTTATAAGAGAAAACTGTGACAAACAATTGGGGCAGAACATGAAAATGGAATGGACAAGATGCACATGAGTTTGCTGTTATGGTTTGTCACTGCCGTGCTGGTGGTGGAGGTATGGTTGAGCAAATGGCACTCGACTAGGTGGGATGAAGGAAAGGCTGGAGGCCAGCCTGTGACACTACAGGGAAAAGGCTTTGCAATGCAAAACTGCAGAGATTGATGGGAAGATGTTATCTATGGCCACTGGTTTTCCTCTGGTCTGCTTTCTGTAACTGCTCTGTCAGCTTCGGGCAGTTACTGCCAGCTCCTTCCCCAGAGAAAGGGAAAAGCACTGCGGTATGGACCCTGACACCTACGTAGGTTTTTGCTTTCAGCATCCAGAGGCGCTAAGATTGCTCAGTTGGAACAGTTTTATAGCCTGTTCCCCTGCTGCTGATCCTGCTGCTGATACCTGAGAGCACAGGGAGTTGTTCTCTCTAGTTGTTGGCATGCTTCAGTCTCCACTTGCCTCCTGCCCATCTTGCCTTTCCCAAAAGTTAGTCAGACAGAGGTAAAAAAAAAAGGATGAAGGACACCAGAGAGATCTGCCCAAGAGAAGTTTTCCCTAGCATGTCCTTTCAGGGTCTGGCCCTTAAAATGCCAGAGGGTGTGGTTGATGCTGCCCTAGGTGACTATACTGCAGCTGATCAGTGTAGAGATATCTTTCTTTCAGCTGGTAAATGCTCTCCTGCTTCCTCTTTGTAATACCCTATTATGGCTGAAGGATGCCAGAATGGCTTCTCTTTTTGTTTAGTTAGTGTTGTTGCTAGTTCGGGAAGAAAATGCCTCAGCTGAAACCATGGTGGGCAGAGGAGTGTCTGTCACATTCCCATATTCACGGAGCTATTGTGTTGGCAGTACACATTCCATCTGTGTGATTCAGCTGGGTCTCAGCAGCTGAGCTGTGCCTGCTGAATTCTCCAACTGAATGTCTGAGATGCTACTCTGGAGATATTAGTGTCATTGGACACCTGAGTGGAGGTCAGGTTCAAACTTCCAGTGCAACTTTGTAAAGTAAAACACCTTGTCTAGGTGTTTTAACCTCCTTATACCTCACCCTTGCCTCCCATATGCAAGATACAGACATCTAAATCTTCTTTTTACCCAAGTGAATTTTAAATTCTTTGGAGCAAAGGTTTGCCTTTTATTTTTCTTTTAACAACATGAATAACAGATTATTTTGAGCTTCTGATCATCACCATATCATAGGCAGATAGTTTCAGTTAGTATTAAAGCTGATCATTTTTAGTAAGTGATGATCTAATGATGCTCTTTGCAAGAAGGATGCAAGCTATGCCTGGAGTCCTGTTCCACTTCTTACATCAGTATCCTCTGTATTTCTTAAGTTCCTTTTCCTGTTTTATATTCTTTTTTTTTCTCTTGAGCTCTTTCATGTCGTGCTGCTGTGGCAAAACAGCTGCCACAGAGCACCTCAGCCTTAACATGTATGTATGTGGCAATGGGAGGTGGCAGATGGAAAAAAAAATTCTCTTATCTTGGAAGAGAACTGCCACTTTAGAATCCAAAATCTACAGTTAAAAAGGATCTTAACACTTAAGTTTCTGTTGACACCTCAGTTGTACTCATACACTGAAGAAGCATAGTGGAAGGGCAAAAAAAGCACAATGCACTCAAGCCTTCAGAGGCATTTGGCCTGCAACAGTCACCTACTTATGCCCAGGAGCTTACTTTCTGTCATGTGAAGACATTCATTTCGGGGAGGCCTAACTTAACACTTACATACATCAAGTAGAACATTCACAAATGCACTAGGTTGAGGGAAAGCATCTTTGTAAATAACTTTCTCTTCATCACTATCCCTAAAAGGCAGAATTCTCTTTCTCTGGTAGATTGCTCCAGCAGAAGCACCATAGGACCTGTTGCCATGGAAACAAAACCTTCTCCTTCTCATATTTCAGTAATGTATTGAAGATTTTCAGGGCCCTTTCCCTTTTTTTCTCTGCTTGGCCTTTCAGAATTTTCAGTGCAAAATATGCTGGAAGTGCAATGCTCTTACTCTTCAAAACCCAAACAAAAAACAATCCACAAAATTGTTCCTCCATCTCAGCTTACTCTCTCTCTGCCATCCTTCCCTCTCGCTCCTTGTCTCTGCAACTTGATGGCTTAGGTTTTCTATAGCAATCTAGCTCAGAAACAGTAATTTGCTTTGTGTGATACACAGTTCCTTTGCCTGTGTCTCAAAGTTCTCACCAAGGGTGAAGGAGGAGCATTTTGTTGTGGGCTGGTCTTGCAGTCTAAGTTTCTCTCCATTAAACAATGCAATTGAACATCTTTTGTGCATTCACTCCCTGCAGTGACCAGTGACAACTCTAACTAGATCCGGCTGCCCAGGGCCATACCAAGTCTAATTTTGAATGTCTCTAGGGATAGGGCCTCAACTACATCCTTGGGCAACCTGTTCTAGTATTTTACCACTCTCACTGTGAAGAACTTCCTCTTTATGTCCAAACTAAGATCTACACTGCTCCAGTTTCAAATCATTGCCCCTTGTTCTATCATAACAAGCCCTTCTAAACAGTCCTTCCTCAGCCTTCCTGTAGGTCCCCTTTAGATATTGAAATGCAGCTATAAGGCTTCCCTGGAGCCTTTTCTTCACTAGGCTGAACAGTTCCAATTCTTTCAGCCTGCCTGTGCTGGTTTGAGGCTAATTGGAATATTTTAACGAGAGAAATTAGATCATTGGTTGTGAAAATAAAATAAAATAATGATAGGGTCTATAACATTCATTTTCTTAACAGGAGAGGTGCTCCAGCCCTCTGATCATCTTTGTGGACCTCATCTAGATCCGTATGGGGAGTAGGGAAAGGGAAGATGTAAGGATTTCTATTCATGGGAATAAAGTACTTTCACAGCCATGATTCCCATCTCTGCAGTTTCAATGCCTTACAGCTTCTGCTGTGAAACCTATACCACCAGTCTGCTTTCCCCATTGCATAGAGCTGGGTGCACCTGCTCATCTGAGTTTTGGTTGCTGAACAGCACAACATATGAAAGAAGAGACCTAGAAGCAGTTATGTACTGAGCTTTAGAGATGGTCTTTGCTATGCTGTGCAGCTGTCTGTTTCCTTGCACGGTTCATTTTTCTAACAAGCCCTGCAGTTCCCTCTAAGCAATGCATGAGCTACTGCAGCTCCTCCCTTACGGTCCACAGGTGACTTCTGGCTCATGAAAATCCTTGTGAAAAGCCTGCAGAAGAATCTTACATCAGTGGTCATCATGGTATGTCCCCACAGCATTCATAGACTGCACTTGAGATGAGCATTATTACAAGCACATCCTCTAGCCACTGCTTCCTTCCACTCTTTATGTGCCCCTTCACAAGCACAGCTTTGATATTTTCCCTCTTATATGCTAAGCTGACTACAAAGGATGCAGTGTGTTTGGGGTTTGTTCCTTCTCAGTGTATGGGAATAACTGTCAGCCCTGGAGGGCAAACAATGTTTTCTAGAAGACTGGAAAAAAAAAAAAAAAGAAAATAAGTTATTTGAATGCATAAGGGGTTTGGACAACACTGAAGACACCATCTGGACCATGAGAAAAATAAGCTAGGACGTCAAGAAATACTAGAGAATGCACAAGGTTAGTACTGCGTGCAGTTCTGGAGCCCCCAGCACAGGAAGGACATGGAACTGTTGGAGTGGGTCCACAGGAGGCCACGAAGATGCTCAGAGGGCTGCAGCAGCTCTGCTGTGAGGACAGGCTACAAGAGTTGGGACTCTGCAGCCTGGAGAAGAGAAGGCTTCAAGGGGACCTTATAGTAGTCTTCCAGTATCTGAAGGGCGCTACAGGAAGGCTGGGGAGGGACTATTGACAAGGTCTTGTAATGCCAGGACAAGGGGCAATGGGTTTGAAGTGGCANCTGCCAAGAATAAGAGCAGGAGCTGGATCTTATAGCTGAGGTACCAACATGGGCTGACAAGAGAGCAGATAAGCAGAAGTCTTATTGGGTCTTGGGCCCACTGCAGAAAGCAAGCAAAGTAAAAGGAGTGTCCTATGATTCAGGTTGCTCCTTGTTGGTAATATGTGAACACATGCCTTAAAGCAGTCACCAGCCATCACCACTAACTCCCCACCATCTACAGCAAGTGGCCCACTCCAGGAGAAGGGTCAGAGGAGAACGTTACCAGAACTGTGTATGTACATTGCAGGAAGGCTTAAGATTGCAATAGCACAACACCCATGTGTGATTGCCTCCCAGGGAGATGAACCTTTTCAGTGTTCTTATCTGTGCTCTCAAACAGAGCCAGGGTGAGGTAAGTCATTATTTGGTTAGGAAACCTGTAACTTGGGCTAGGAAAAATGTTTTGATGGATTCAGCGTTGGCGAAATTCCCAGAGACTCTGTGGTAAAGGTTTGCAAGTCAAAGGTGTGCAGCTGGCTGTGGGAGGTGCTCTCTTTCTGGGGAGCAGAACCACAACACTGAGCACTGAAATCATGGAAAGCTTGGTTCCCCACGCCCAAATGACACAGGGAGGCAGAGTGCTAAACCATACTTTGGAGTTCATAGCCTGACAACAGAATTACCTACCACTCAGAAAAGTGCTTGAGACTAAACCATTATGCAGCTACATTTTAAACTCCTAATTACTTATTGTGTTTCATTCTAAAGAAGCAGGGCTGAACATAATATCTCTTATTTTGTAGCAATTACTGGTAACAAATGGTTTCATTAAAACTTAGTAAAGGCACTTTTGGTCAAAGACTCCATTTTCCCAATGTGGACTAGAAATTAGTCTGTTTGGTCACAGCCCAAAAAAGTGACATTTCAAAGTATGAATAAAACTAGCATACAACTTGCAAGCAATTGAGGACAAGTAAGATCTACATTTCCTGTAATTCCTTCTGTTGTCTGCTGTTTTGTTTTTTTTTTTCACACGATCTGGACCATCTTAGTTTGGTTAACCGCCAAACAAAAAGGCAAGAGTCATGTTTCTGCTACAGCTTTGTCTAATGCCTTGCAGCAAAGAGCTGTTTGGGACCACCGTTGGGGGCTGAGGTATAGGGTTCCAGCAGCAGAGATGAGACTGTGATGAGATGAACAGATAAGGACTACATAGAGCTGAGAGGGTGGACTCATGGGAAATGTAATTATCGCACTGGTGCCAGCCACAGTTAATGGCACTGAGGCTTAAATCCTCATCATCAGGGTTATCAGAGAGTGATCAGTGCTGGCAGGAAAAGGGAAGCAGTTTAAGCAGATGGGACATCTCTAATCTTCCTAGTAGTTGTGTTTGTGTGTTGGTGCCATGAAGGCAAATAATCTGGACATCTAAATCCCTTGTCTACACTTGGAGTGTATCCAAATGGATGTCAAGGTAAACAAACACAAATCCTGGCTTGGACTGTCTACCCTTGAGGCTTCCAGCGATGATGTCATCAGGCTGGGTGGTTGTGGACTGTAGTCCCTGACAAATGTACACAAGGCTTACTCCAAATGTGTCCTTTGGAGTAGAGCAGGCTTCCCAGCATGGCTTTCAGGAGCCAATCTCTGCGCTGGCAAGAGAGCCAGTCTGCAGCCTCTTCTTGAAGTAGAAAGGGCCTCTAGGACTGGTAAAAAGCAGGGGTTTGGGATGGCTGGGAGCATATGGGTAATAACCTCTCCCAGAATTTTTTGTGCACACCATTTTTCCCAGGCACGGATCTGTGCTACTCAGGCAGCAGCAATGTGAGATTGTGAGGGGTTGACTGGACTCTCTGTGGCCTTCTGCTGCACTGAGGTGTGATGCTGTGTTCCAGGGCTGTCTGGCTTCAAGAATATAAATCCTCAAGCTGCATGTCATGGGGTGGGAGTCCAGTCTGCTTTCAGGGCAAGTGGGAAGCTGCCTTTGAGTGCAGTTTGATTGTGGTAGAAGCAGGCAGAGGATATGTCTCTCTCCACAAAACTGGAGTCCCACTTAGAGATGCATCTTACACACATACTACCCCAATTCAGCACTGCTGATCCCCTTTCATCCGAGATCCTGTAGTTGTCTCATTGCTCTTTTCAAGTTTAAATGTTTCCTGCTTCTCGACTGTCCAGAGACTACTATCCCCTCTACAGACCATCCCCAGTCCACCTTTCTTCAGTTCTCCCAGATACCTCCTTACCCCTTGTCACCCTTCTGATACATGAGATTCATCACAATGCCCTCAATGTCTTTTTTTCCCCAAATGTGTCCCTCTTTTCTTCATTCTTGTCTGACAATTTCTGCTGCTTAACGTGGCTGTTTCAACCACTCCTCACCTGTTTCCCCAAGGGAATGACAGCTCCAAATATCCTGCAGATGTGCAAACAGCTGAATGCAGGAAGCACTTGCCCAAATTCCTCCTCTGGATGAATTGAAGACCACAAAAGGGGGGAAAAAAAAAAAAAAGAGAAGGATGTGTCTGGGGAAGACTTGACTTCTGCTAGTCCTATTGCTGTTCTTTTGTGCTGAGGGTAGAGGAACTTTGTCTTACTTTTAATGATTAAAAAAAAAATAGCATGCATTCATTTAAACAATTAAGGGGTTGGGGTGGAGGAGATTGAGCTAATTGGACATTTGGACCAAGTTTGTGTGATATTGGAATTCTGAAACAGTCAATTTTGGACCTAGCTAAAAATTTGATTTGGGTGATTTCATAATGGGGCTTAAAAGTACTGAAAACCACAAATACTGTGGTTTTTTTTCCAATAAAATAACCTTGCTGAAAATGAGTAAAATGGGAACATCTTTTAGGAGTGATTAAATAACTCCAAACTGTAAGAGAGGCCAGTTTGAAAAGAATTAAAGGGGTCAGGCTGGATCCAGTACAAACTACTTCTCTTAAAGGAGATTTTAAAATATTGTTTCAAGTTTAATATTATTGGAGGCTATGTAAAAACGAATAACCACATCCCCAGCTCTGCTTTGCACACCAGTGAGAAATTCTAGAGGTGGATTTGCACGTTTTGAATAGGTAACCTTATTTTTGACCAGCACAGAAAGAGACAGCCACAACACTGAGAAATGTACAACCCTTACAGAGAAGAATGGAGAAAAAAGAACGGGAAAAGAACAGAGGGGGAAAGAAATACGAGGGAAAAGGGTGCATCCTGTCAGCAAAAAGGAAGCCTCGGTAGTATGTATTTGTTTTATGGTGATACGTTTTATGAATTACTTTTTAAACACTGTTTGGGCTTGTTTAAACACGTTTTATACAGATTTAACTAAATCAGTTTACAAAACAATTGAATTAAGCCAGGCAATCTCTTGGAGCACAGACACCTGTATCATAAGTGTTTATATTGGCTTAGCTTCTGCCAGTAACTCATCCTTCCTTCGCTGCCCGGCTTCTTCCCACAGCAGCTGTTCGATTGCACCGCAGGTGGCTTTGCCTCCCTCTTTCCCCCTGGAATTTGACCCCATCTTCTTGACAGCAGAAGAGTAATGAGCTGGATGGGAGGAGGACAGGCTGGTGGGTTTTTAGGAAGCTGGATTATGAGGAGGAAAAATAGAAGAGAGAGGAGGGCGAGCAGCTTTGCAGATGCACGGTCTGCATCAGCTCAGAGATGCAGGTTGCAGCCAAGTACAGCGGAGCGCTGGCTCTCCCAACAGACATTTAAGTCACAGAAGCCCAAATAAGCCTTGGGTCTCGGTGGGATCCTGGGCTGGGTGCAGAGCAGAAGGATCTTCCCAAGCCTCTGGTCCGGGAGAGCGGTCAGATAACGAGGAGCCGAGGGGCAGAAGCAACAGTCACCACCCACTCTCTCTGCACAAAAGACACCTGGGGTAGCGAGGAATGGGGGCGACTACACGCAGCCCGGGACAAGAGTTTCGTGAGCCCTCACCGCCGCCGGGCAGGCGGAGCGGCGCCTGGCGCCTGATGCGGGGAGCCTGGAGCGAGCGGGGCCTGGCGGCGGTACCGCACCCGGGCACTGATCGCGCTGGGCAGGAGGCGCTGCCAGTGGGGTGCGGCGAGCGCCACCTTGCGGGCGGCGGCGGGTGGCAGCCGGCTCTGGAGGAGCGAGAGCTGGGCCGGCCCCCGATCGCGGAGGCTGCCAACACCTCCCCTTTGGGCCCCGCTCCTGCCTGGTGTCTTTGCCTGGCGGCACAGCTCCTACCCTTTATTAATTTGTGCTTCACACTTCCTCTCACCTCGCCTCACTACTGCAGCCGCCCAAGATGCTCGCTCTTGCTAGGGCATCTTTCCCAATCTGGTACCTATCAAGCTAAATGAGGTGTAATTAGGAATAATTATGACATGACATGGTCTGGAATTAGAAGCAGATGGGGCTTCCTCCAGGATGTTCCAGGTTGGATTTCAGAGAAGACAGGGACAGAGAGGGGATGTGAAAATCTTTTATGGTTTCCTACCTGTTGTCACTTCTGGTGACAGGGTCTGGAGGTAGCATCTTGGCCAGCAACGCACTGCTGTGAGACCAGCGTGTGAGGTCTGTGCTGTGAGTCGCCTGTCTTGGGCACCGTGCCTACCCTGTAATGACTTTACAAGTCACTCATTCTGCATTAGAAGAGTGAAGTGAAACTTGTGCTTGGCCATGGGGCTGTCCCACTGGGTCTTCTTTCTATGCCACATTAGTCCTAATTTTACAGTAACGTGTGGAGGTTTTCTCTAGGAAGGAGGTGGAAGAAAGAGAAACAAGGAATGATGGCTCTTTGGTACAGACAGAAGACCCCCATGCTAAACTGCAGGGGCCAGGAAAATGTTTTCACTCATGCTTTCCACCCTTTCTGAAGGACACTCATCTGCTCTGTGTTGCATAGTGGACTGTGCATGGGCAGCAATGCTAGACAGGTGCTGGGCATTGCTAAGAAGAGGAACATTTAAGGGAAAATTCAGTCTTTGGTTCTTCTGGGAAGATATTCCCAGGCAAGAGGGTAAAGAGGAGGCCCTTGCTTGTGCTGTTTCTGGCACATTTACTTACCTTGGTGTCTGTACAGCAAGGGACAGAAGGGAATGTAGATTCTGATTGGAGATGTGTGGAGCAGTGGATCCACAGGGCCACGCTGCAGAAGAGTAATAGTGTGAATTGTCATTTGAGGATCAATTTCTTATTAAATCTGATGTCATCCACAAGAAAATCAAGTACTAACTGAACCTATAACAACTCTCTTTTCCCATTATAAGAACATGAGATGAAAGGTTTTATCAATGGCATTTTGCCACTCTTGCATATCTGTGTACATCCCTCTGGGGAAAGAGCCAGACCTTACCACACAGGAGGTGGTAATAGCATGGAACAGATTTCAATGTCAGCTAAAACACAGCATTTACATGCTTTTTTAGCTCCTTGTTGTCTGGAGGCATAGATAGGAGACAAGAGGCCGGACTAGCCCAAGTCTCAGACCAGATTGCTGGGGGTCAGGGTGGGTATTAACACAGGAGCATCACTCTGCTCTCACCTTCACTCACCCTCTGCCCACTGACTCCTCATTTGCACCCCTGAGGCAAGACCTGACATGCAGAATTGCTGCTTTTCTTTCATCCTTTGCTATGCAACCTAGACTGCAGGGAGAGCATCCAGAGGGAGTAGTGGCTTCCTGTTTCTCTGAGAGAAATCTCTTGTTGAGAAGCATTTTGCACTTAGTTTTTCAGGCAGCCATTCCTCAAGCTGCTCCTGCCTCTAGCTACCAAAATTTTAGATTTGCTACTTACAGCAAAAAAGGGTATTTTTGGTTTAGTTTTTTTTTGTTTGTTTGTTTTTGTTTTTACAAAATAAAGGAAAAGGGAGGCTTTCTTATGAATGTTATTGGAGAAGGATAGGTGCAACCACAAGTTCTTGGGGGATGTGGGATAGCTCTGCTTGGACACATGGTCCTTCTATGTCCACTTCTATTTGGCTAGTGCTGCTTGTTACACCTGCAGTACCCCACATGCTTGAATTCAGCCTGCTGACCACTACTTTCGCCATCTTGAGGCATATTAGCTAGCATCAGGTCTTTCTGCTTGTTGCAAGGCTTCTGCCACAACTCCTCTTTAAATGAAATGTGTGGTTCAACGGTGGCCTGGCAGAACAATTCCTCCTCAGGAACTGCCTCTGCACTGCGATACTGCTGGCTGTAGGTTTTTGCTTTGCTGAGGCTTGGAAGCTCTGGCTTTACCAAAATGGATGTCGTCTTGGCATTTTTTTCCCAGTGAGTGGGAATGAAAAGCAGTATTTCTGATTCTTCCTCTGCAGGGAATTTTCAAAATGAAGCTGAAGAATCGCTTCTGAAAAATCAGTCTTGTCATCTCAGAGTTCTTTAAAAGTGCTATGCTGCTAACATCTTTTCATGCCAGAACAGTTGAAATACCTATTATTCTTATTTCATTTTCAAAACCACTAAAGGGAGGATTTATCTTAGTTTCTCCTGAAACCCCTTTTCAAAAATAGCTACCTGCGTTTCTTCTATAGCAAAGTATTTTAACACACTGATAGAAGAGGAAGGTGGATTTATCTCATTCAGCTTTACTCTTAGGAGAGCTAAGCATTTAAGAACAGCTCATTATTTGGGGTCCTTTCACAGCTATGAATCAACAGCATGCTCTAGTGAAGTCAATCTTTAACTTGGGCAAGAAGAGACACAGCTCCATCTCAGAGAGCACTGAGCAAATACTGATGTCCACTTCTTGTTTGCTTTGTGATCAAGTCTGTGTGGTGCAAGGACCTTTCCTCCTGCTGAAGCCAATTCTTAAGGGATCCCCTCCACCAGAAGGGATAACCCAAAAGTCCACTATAAGAAAGTGTTATGCCTACTTAGAGGGAATTGCACAGCTTATGTCTCTAAGAGAAGGTCCAGCAAAGGTGTCCAAGCTCCAGCAACCAGTAAATCCAGATACAGCTTTACTGGGACAGCCCTACAAGCCACCTCCAATAGATGTAGCCCTAGAGGTGACCACAGACTCCGACACTGAGGGAGTATGGTTCTCCGATGCCTCTTCCCAGAGAGTGGGATCACAGTGGCCCTACAAAGCAGCAGCCCTGGAGATCAGCACTGACAAGACTGTCACCAAAGAGGGTGAAGGCAGTGCACAGGTGGGCGAACTGCGAGCCTTAATGCTGGCTGTGGAAAATGGTGCCAAAGCCATCTACACAGACTCTCATGCCACCTTCAAAGGAGCTACAGAGTGACTGTGCCAATGGGAAGCAAACCAATGGGAAATTGGCACCACTAAAGTTTGGAGAGCTGAAGATTGGCAGAGACTGCTGGAGATAAGCCGGTCTAGACCCATCAAAGTGGGATGGGTCAAAGGACACTCAAAGAAAGAAAACCCTGCTGCAAAATGGAATCAGCAGGTTGATCACTTAGCACGTATCCAAGTTGTGAGCAGCGGAGAGAAAGACTGGGAGAGATTAACTGAATGGCCACACATCAAAAGGGGCCACTCAGGCAAAGCTGATCTCGTGGATGGCCAGTCTCCCTGTCAGCATGTGAGACCATCATTTCAGCCTGTCCACAATGCTAAATAAGGCTGAAGGCTAACCACCCAAACCCAAACCACCATCTGGATGCTTCTCCTCCTCTGGACATTTCTCCATTTTTTTATAGAGGGACCTCAAATTACTATTTTTTTTCCCCAAGTGTCTAATTGTTAGGCAGCTAAATTAACATGATGAACATCATTCCATGAACCAAGTTCAAATTGGAAAATGGGAATTAGGTAATTTTTGTCCTTTAGACATTTTCAAAGCTGTCCTCTCTGGTAAATGTACCATCAGTACCCTCCATGAGTATGCATAACTGAAGCCTGGCTACTTCAGGAGATATTGCTTGGCTTCTTGGAGAGATATTGCTCATGAGCATAATGCTGTTGTTTGCTTATACAGTGTGACACATACTGTGTTCACACACACTGATTGTGCCCCCCTTGGGCATCCTAAATAGCACT
>VWYK01077691.1:77205-87654 GCA_013399775.1 Semnornis frantzii
TTTATTTTATTTTTTTTAATTTTTAATTTAATTTAATTTTATTTTTATTTTATTTTATTGAAAGGCGGTGAGCGGGTAGCCTTGCGTGCATTTGGAATGCACAGGCATTTCGGTCTGTCAGCTTCTGCTGGTCCTCTCTCACATACTCAGAGCCCTCTGGTGGTTGCTGAAGATTTGAAATTTCCATTTTCCGAGTTCTACCCAAACGTGCAGGGCTGTTTGCAAGACTTATTTTGTATGTGCGAGTTGTGTGCTTTTAAGGAGGGAAGCAAATGATGGTGTAACCTTTCCCCCATTGTTTCCCCACACATTTTCACCAGTTCTCTCTGTTAAAAGTGGTTTTGTTCTCTTGCCTGGTATTGTTTACTTGGAAAATTGGCTTGGCCTGAGAAGTGCCACATTTACTCTGCAGGCAATGGAAGCTGTTGCTGTGCAGTTAAAGAAAATTCTGTGAGTGTTTTGGAGTTGGAATTAATTTCAAATTAGCATGTACTGAAACTTTGACTTTGCCTTAATATTTCCTTTTAAATCTCCAGCTCAGAAGCAGATTACTTGCTCTCCAGGGGTAGCTGACTCTGTAGAGGAGAAGAGTGAAAAAAGTGGAGGAAGGGGAGAGGAAGGGCATATGAAGAGTCAACACAGAGTGCTGCTGTGTTTTCTAGATGTCACTTTTCTTTCCACTTCCTCTTCTCAAGCACTTTAGCTGAAGCAGCACCACTGGCAGCCTGCTTACACCAGACTCTTGCATACCTAAGACTGGCCATACTTGGTCAGACCAGAGGGACATTTCTTCTGGTGTCATGCCTTGAAGAGACTTCATGATCAGAAAGGGGTTCTTCTAGGTTACACTCACATCTTGCACTCCAGGTGTGCTGATCCCTGTAATATCAAACTGTGGAGCAGCTCTCTGAAAAACAAACCTTCCTCTTCATGCCGTTGTCAGACTTTGACCCTCCTACAACCTACAGGGCATGGTGGAGGTCATCTCTGCAACTCTGTCTGGAGAACACCACCTATAAGAAACCATAGGATATAGGCATTTACAATGTAAATGCTCCAAGATCTCTCTATCATGCAGTGCCCCTCATCCATGTGTTTTTGGGACATCCCAGCACAGGTCAAGAGAAGATCTCTTGAAGAAACTGTGTTCTAAGTGAGTGGGGCTATGATTTGGGTGCTGGGCTGGCCAGTGAAAGGCTTCTAGAAGTGAAAAATCCACTTTTTTTTTTTTTTTTTTTCCCATTTAAGGAAGGGGGGCGGAGCTTTTTGGAATGAANCCATCTAAGGAAGGAGGCAGCAGCTTCTTGGAATGAATAGGCAAGGGACAGCTTGGAAGGAAGGAAAGAGTGACTTATAGCAGGAAAAGAGTAAATCCTATTAAGAGAGCAGATGTCATCTTTTTAGTATTCAGCATGAGTATGTGTTTATGTGCCTGCAGACCCTGGGAAACTTAAAAACCTATTCAGAGGCCTGCAGCAGCTCTCCTATGAGGACAGGCTGAGAGAGTTGGGGCTCTTCAGCCTGGAGAAGAGAAGGCTTCCAGGAGACCTTAGAGTAGCCTTCCAGTATCTGAAGGGCGCTACAGGAAGGCTGGGGAGGGACTATTGACAAGGTCTTGCAATGACAGGACAAGGGGCAACGGGTTNCTGCTTATGCGAGGTGATTGGAACTGGATGATGCTCGAGGTCCCTTCCAATCTTACTATTCTATGATTCTGTGATCCTATTCCCAGAAGACTGAAATAAACCTATGGCTTTTAACCTCTGGGTGTCAAAGCAGCCATGTAGCCCCTTTGGGCTACTGGCAGTGAGCTTATTGCTCGCTGGCTGCAGGACTGATTATAAACAGTGTGATGTGTCCAAGGTCAGCCAAGGAGCAGCCGGAGGGGAAACCTACTGCAGAGCTGGGGCCAACATGATACTGATGCTCCTGTCATCAAGCTGAGGCATGTAGCAGATTTGGTGCTTTCTGGATGGGCACCCTCCCCCCCCCAAATCTGATTACTAAAATGCTACCTATGTGCAAGTAAGTGGGTAAAAACCTTATTGTGATCACTTAAGAAGCAGCTGGGGGGAGGGGAAGGAGTGGAGCAGACAATTTGTATACATTTTTTCATGACATGAGTTAAGTTTTCATCTTGTTGCTGAGCTGGGTGGAAGCTGCAGGGGTCAAGAGGAGGTCTAGAAGCCAGGCTGTTCTCAGATCACCGTCTTGATTGTACTCTAAGTAACCTCTCAACTACAATTTGCTCTTGCATTGAATAGCAATAAGGGCCATTTCCTGCCCTTCCAGACTGCTGAGAAAATTGAATAGTTAATCGATTTGAAGATGATATGATACTGCATGCCTGATTTACCTTTGGCAGACAGATCCAGGTGATATAGTTGATGACATCAGGAGCCCACCCGTGACATAGTGCAGAGGTGATGGGCTCCATGGCCCTTCTGTGGTCCAATAATTTGTATCAAAATTCTTAGTTCCCTTCTTACCACAGGTCTGTTAGAATTTTCACAATGGTATGGCTCAGTTTGAACCAACGACCTTGCCTTTCTTTAGTCTCCTAAACCAGCCCCTGATGCACACTAAAAAAAGATTCTTTCTTTTCCGATCTCAGACAGAACAAAAATCAAATCCATACAGAACAAAGAACCTTGAAGAGCTACAGAGCAGTAGGAAGCCAAGCCAAGCCACTGAACAGCATGAGAGCTTTGAAAGCCTGGATTAAATTGCCAACTTGCTGAACAACCCTCCTGAAAAGAAGAGATGTCACTTTCCACTCACAGGTGGAAATTTGTCTTCCTCAGTGCATGCATGCATGTGCGAGGGAGGCAGGAAAGGAGGGGGAGGAACAAGGCTGGTGTAGCACTGCAGACTCCTATTAGGAGCAGAGTGCACTGGTTTAAGCAATTTGCAGCAGCTGAGATGGTCTGTGCTGGCTGAAGAGGTGCAAATGTCTGTCCAAGTCCTCTAGCAGGTGACTGTCTTACCCAGCTGACCATTCCCTGTCATATAGCAGCAGGTTGCCCTTCCCTGTCCTGGTCATCTTTTAGATTTCTGAGGTGGTAAGTGACACAGGAGGAAACAGAGGTTATTCTGCTCCTCAGCAATAATAGGATTGTGTTAATGCCTTTGAACATTGAAAAAAAAAACTATTTAGAGTTTCTAAAATAGAAACACTCTTTGGTTCCTCTGGTGTCTGGAGTTAGGGGCTAGTGTGCCACCAAGTTTTTTTTCACTGGAGTCTGCTGAAGTGCTGTGGCACACAGCCTACAGAAAAATATATCCTTATGTTCAGAGACTGAAGCCTCATCCTCAGAATGCCTATTCCTCTTCCACAGCCCAAAACTTCAGTACTCAACTCAAGGAATGAGCTCGAATTCCTTCCTCTCTTTCTCCATAGCCAGGCATGATAGCATTTTCTCAAACATTGCTGATAGGAAGAGCTGGGTACCTACCTCCAAAGTGCTCTCTGTGCCCTTGCCTCTGCTCTCTCTCCTTCCAGCTGCTGTGCAGGGCAGCTGAGAGCTGCTGGAACCACTGTAGTACTCTCAGCCCAACTCCCACAAGGCAAGCAGAGCCTCTCTGTGTTCAATAAACTATGCAATACCCTTAAGCCATTACACTGTGGCTGCTACTCTTGTTTTGTAACATTGAGGTCAAAACTTACTGTTCTCACACATATGGCTCTGTAGTTCAATCAGCCCAGAAGGAACATTATTGGGAGCTGGGGGAAAGTGGTGCTTTGACTTGGAAGACTCAGTAATCTGCTTCCTTTGTGCTGCAGCACAGATTTGGGGTAGGGAGGGGAGGGAGAGCCCTTTTCTATCTCGGGAATGACAGCATGAGAATTTGGCCTGTGTATACAGGTTGCTTTCCTGGTATTTTGCTGACAAATCTCTTAATTCCTTCTATTGATGTAATAATTGATCTCTTGATAGTGCAGCCTGAGATGCTGCTAAGTGTTTCCAATGGGCTCAGATTAAATAGCATACAATTCCACCATTCAACTGTGAAAACATCTCCCTGGAATTATGCAGATGAGATCAGGATGAGGCAGGCTACCTTTGGCTTGCCTGTAGCACTTCAGAGGAAAGGGGAACATCCAACAGGATATTTAGGGATAACCTTCCTGGAGAGAATTTCTTTTAAAGTCCTGCCACTTAGAAGCTTTTTAAAAATGTCCTTTGATAAACACAAAGCTCCTAAAAATTTCCTTCCATTGCAAGATGCCTGAATCCTTCCCTATATTTTGCTAAATCCTTAACCTGCATGATGTCTTCCATAATTAAGTTCTACAAGTTATTTAGATGCCACGTGGAAAGCATTTTACTGTACCTGCCTCTGTTGTAACTGAATGCCCTTCCATTTTCTGCAGAAGGCAATAATTTTACTTTCTCCTCCCTTTGAAATTCTTCTCTTTTGCAGCCCTCACTTATTTATTGCTTCTTGAAACCAAGCAAAGCAAATCATTCTCATCTCTCTTCATGCCACAGTCTTTTTTACTCCTCTGGGGTTTCGCCCCTCCGTTTCTGGTTCCATTTCTATGATATCTTTCTTAATATCCTTTCCTGATTTCTAACTGAAGTTAGAGGCAAAACAAGTGGATGGCTTTGTTGGTGCCTGGATTTCACATCAAAAGCTCAGAGGGAGAGTGCTGTTTCAAGTAAAGGTGCATCACAGTTTTATCTTCTGTAATTTCCATCCTATTATGTACATTTAAAATGGGTTCACCTGCCTCTGCCAGTTACTGATGCTACCAGTTATTCAGGTTATTCCATCTTCTTAGAGGAAGAGATGCTTGAGTGCTGTGATAACTTTAATTGCTTGTCAAGACGTTTGCAACACTGTAATAGCAGCTACTGTTTGCTATCCAGAACATGCACTCAGGTTCTCCTGGATGAATTCTGCTGGAAGAAGTGAATTTGCTATCCTTATCAGTTTGCAGTACTTTCCATACAATATTTATTTCAACTCAGCTAAGTGATTTCTGTGTTTTAGCCCTGAATTCCCTCATCCTCCCCAAAGAGTTAGATCTGTCAGACTCTTGGCACTGGCCTTAGAGATTCTCTTCTCAGCCTGGAGAAGAGAAGGCTTCCAGGAGACCTCAGAGTAGCCTTCTAGGAGACCTTAGAGTAGCCTTCCAGTATCTGAAGGGGGCCTACAGGAAGGCTGGGGAGGGACTATTGACAAGGTCTTGCAATGACAGGACAAGGGGCAATGGGTTTGAAGTGGCAGAGGGGAGATTTAGACTGGATGTTAGGAGGAAGTTGTTTGCAGTGAGGGTGGTGAGACACTGGCACAGGTTGCCCAGGGAGGTTGTGGCTGCTCCCTCCCTGGAGGTGTTCAGGGCCAGGTTGGAGGAGGCCTTGAGCGCCCTGTACTAGTGGGAGGTGTCCCTGGATAAGGCCTTGAGTGACCTGTACTAGTGGGAGATGTCCCTGCCTATGGCAGGGGGTTGGAACTAAATAATCCTTGAGGTCTCTTCCAACCTTACCATTCTATGATTCTATGATTTTACAAGGATGAAACCAGGAATTTAGTTTTGTGAGCTTTTCCTTACAGGATAGTACTGCTGGCTGTGGGTACCTAGGTCTGTATTTAATTGAGGGAGAAAATGCCTGAAAATGTTCAGTTGGCTTCAGCTTTGTGATGTCTGAGACACAGAGGAATGAATCACCAGGGTGGAAGGATTGCTTGCTTCCCCCCACCCCGATAGTCCCAGCATGAGGTCAGGCTGAAACCTGCAAGTTTATAGCTTCAAACCAGCTCTGGATATGTGGATGCCATGTGAAGTCCTTATTGCAGGTCAGACCACAGGCCTGGCATGCTGTGTGTGGGCTGCTGTAGATACAGGGTCACAACCATTCATTAATTCTGAATTGGGTTTCTGTCTTCTCCCTTGGTTCATCTACAAAGCTTCAGGCCTTTTTTCCTGGCCAAGAATTCCATCATCATGAGACCTCAGACACTTGGTCCATAACAGATTTGGAGTAAATAAATAGTAAAAATGCTGATGAGGACAAAGACAGGAATAAAATTCTTCTGGAAATGGTGAAGCCAGAGTCTGAAGGACAAAAAATATTGCACTTATGAATTGATATGGATGGGTAGGAGGCTGCTGAGCTCATGATCCATCAAACTGACCAGAATTACTTCATTGTCTCTTCTTACTCCTCTCCTGGTTGGCATCCATCTGTTGTCTCTTGTCTTAGCATATTAATTCAGGCTTGTACTTGCATCCCATTATCAAAGGAGGAAAAAAAAAAAAAGGCTTTTAAAATAAATGAAATCTGGAGCTTAACTCCATCCATAAAACACTTCAGTCCCCTTGCTATTGCTCAGTTCTGGTCCTCAGTCCCTCTCCTGGATTTGCGGTATGCCAGACAGATGCACCTCCCCACAATTCTTACTGCACTTGTCCGTGGCCCTACCACCCTGCTCCTCTTCTTCTGGCTCATATCTCATATGATTGGCTGTGGACTGCCTCCAGGTCAGCTGAGTAAAGCTGGGACCTCAGGGGGCTGTGATGTGGGTTTGTTCAGGGAGGTCTCTTCAGGTTGTCAATGTTCAAGCTCCTGTTGAAAAGAAGATGGCAGACAAGGATTCTCTCTTGTGTAGTGAGTAGCTGGATCTCTACTGCATTTCTCCTCCTGATAATCTTTTCCCCATTCAGCCTCACAGCCTCTCACAACCTATGTGAGATGGTTTTCCTCCTGGCAGCCTCCCAAGTGCCTTGCTTCTGAAACAAGACAATCTCTTTGGTCACTTGATGGTTTCCCAGAGGGAAGGATATGATGACTTTTATACAGCTAGACTTAGTGGAGTTAACAACTGTCCTGCCAACAGCTTCCTTGACAATGCAGAGGACATTCACAGTGCTGAGGAAGAGGGGTGCACAGAGATGAGTGAGCAGTTTTCCCTCTGCCAAGCTATTTTGAGGACTTTGGTGACTCCTTTCCCTCAAGACACCATGCTCTCACAGAGGAAAGAAATAGGTGGCTTGCTTGTACTGCAAGGGCTTGATATCACATTGTGCAGAGAGGCTCTCAGATGCTGAATGAAAGCATGAGAGACTGGAGATGCTGGCTCTGAGAGACTTGATGGAGGCTCTCAGCAGCACCCCAATGCTTGAATCATTTGGACCACATGTGTCTAGAAGGATCTGAAATTCTTGGCATCCCTTATTTCTCATTGTTTCCAGGTCAGAGCCCTCTGAGTGGACACTTTGGTCCAGTCAAGGTTTGTAGTGTAGGAGTCTGGCCTCAGAAGTGCTGCTGGTGGGTTGTGTTGTGGCAGGGTATGCCTGTTCTCAAGTACTGTTTCCCTGAAGGACTTCTGTTCATTCTTAGTTCTGTCATTGCACTGCAGGATCTCTAGAACATAAATCCTGTAGGCATTAAAAGCCTTTAAAGCTGTATTTGAGCAGTCCGAATTAGACTTTTTCCTGTGAAGGGAAAATAATAATTCAAGGGTATAGTTGAGCCTGAGAGAAAATAGAGTTGGCACAGAGCTGGGCAGGAAAATTAACACAAGGTGCAGAGAGTATTTCTGAAGCACTCAGGTACTGGCAGTGCTTCTATAAAGAAAATCTGGAGTAATGGTTCGGTTGTGGATTACTTTGTGGCTTTCATTGCTAATTGTCACAGAGGATTATCTCTGCATTGGAAGCAAGCACCAAAATAACTTTTCAGCATAGAAGCTGGAGAGTATCTCAACTTCTGAAAGGTTCAAAAATGTCCATCATGCACAAGGTAAGGCACAAGTAGCAATTAAGGTTATAGTTTCAAGGCACAGCTGCTAAAGTGCTCACGCTGTTGTTGGATTCAGTGTGGTCCCCAGGGTGGAGGAGGATTGGCACTGGCAGGAGTAAATGGCTTATGCATCATACTAATGCAGACAGGGTTGGGATTAAAAGTGACCTAGGCAATGGCTGCACTGCTACCAGCAGTCTGGTAGAGCAAGGGTGAATGTCCCATATGTGTTATGATCTCTGGGACCAGCTACCAGCAGTCTGGCAGAGCAAGGGTGAACGTCTCATACATCGTCCCAGATGTGTTATGACCTCTGGGACCAGACTTACTTCCTAGCAGCTGAGCTAGCCCTAACTCAGCCTGATCTCGTGGCACATCTTAAGCCCCTCCTTCCCACATATTTTTCAGTCTTGTGATGCTGATGTCAGGCTGCTGTCTTGCTCTTTAGTATCCGTATATATGCCAGTATTTTCAGGTCTTGAGTCTTGTGTATGTGTTGGTTGGGAATCAAATGAGAGAAGAGCTTGTGTGTACTTAAATTAAACATCTAGGCACTGGTAGCAACAGAGATAAAAGTGTGCCAGCTTAAATTAAGCATCATTTAGAACAATGCAAAGTTAGTGCATGTTGAGGGAAAGAAATGAAGAGCTGGAAAAGTAAGATAACCCTAAAAGAGCAGGTAAGCACCTCATAGAATCATAGAATAGTAAGGTTGGAAGGGACCTCAAGGATCATCTAGTTCTAACCCCCCNCTGGAAGCCTTCTCTTCTCCAGGCTGCAGAGTCCCAACTCTCATAGCCTGTCCTCATAGCAGAGCTGCTGCAGCCCTCTCAGCATCTTCGTGGCCTCCTCTGGACCCACTCCAACAGTTCCATGTCCTTCCTGTGCTGGGGGCTCCAGAAGTGCACACAGGACTCCAGATGGGGTCTGAGGAGAGCAGAGTAAAGGGGCAGAATCCCCTCCCTTGCCCCACTGCTCTTGCTGCAGCCCAGGACTCAGTTGCTGTCTGGGCTGCACGCACACACTGCAACACCTCATCAGAATCTGTGGTTCTGCATGGTCCTCATCAACCTCATTAGTGCATTTAAATTTTGAATTAGACTTAAATTGAGCCTAAGAATGAACAAATTGGTTTTAAATTGCTGAGTCTGGATTTCCTTATTGTGTACAAAGTATTTTTATCTCATTTGCCTATTCCTTCTTAAACCTACCTGCCTGACAACTCCCAAGTTGACAGCTGCATTGTTTGTAAAAGAAAAACCTAAAGGAGAAACAAGTGCTGTGGAAAATACTCATGACCATGTTGTTTGCTGACAAATCTCAGGGAGATGCTCTGACATTTCCCACAGCTGGGCCAGCTGCAGGCATGGGCAGAGCAGGATGTTTCACAGAAGCACAGATTGCATCAGGTTGGAAGGCACCCTAGAAGACCATCTTGTCCAACCTCCCTGCAGTGAGCATGGACATCTAACTAGAGCAGGTTGCTCAGGGCCCCAACAAGTTTGACCTTGAATGTCTCCAGGGACGGGGCATCTACCATGTCTCTGGGCAATCTGACCCAGTATTTTAGCACTCTCATTTTAAAGAACTTCCTCCTAATGTCCAATCTAAATCTACCCTGCTCCACTTTAAAACCATCACCCCTCATCCTGTCACTACAATCCTTTCTAAACGGTTCCTCCTCAGCTTTCCTGGAGGTCTGCCTCAGATATTGAAAAGCTGTAAGGTCTCTCCAGAGCCTTCTTTCCTTCAGACTGAACAGCCACAACTCTCTCAGCCTGTGCTCATACGAGAGGTGCTCCAGCCTTCTAATCATCAAGGTTTCCTAGGGAGGGAGCTGCACAGAGTGGCAAAATGGCTGATTCTGCCACTGCGAAAAAAGATCTGAACCAGTCACTTGAGCAGTTAGCACTTGGTGGTCTCCTTTTCCTCTCTCTGCAGGCCTGGATGGTATGTCTGCCAGGAGCAGGTTTGATGTAGTTGGTTCTTTTTTTCTCCCTGAGGGGGAGTTGGTCGCAGCACCAACCGTTGCTACCCTGCCCCAACACATTGGCGGATCCCACACAGTCAGCGGCTTGGATTTGATTCCTTCCTTGCTGTCATGTGAATCTGATTTCCTGAGGAGGAAGAGAGTTTTTCTGTCAAAAATTTGGTATTTCCAAGGTCTTGTCACAGCTAATATACACGACCTTCCATCCTGGGTGCCAGCACTAAATTTTGGCTGTGCATTTTCAAACTAGCTCCGAACCTGTCTTCACTGGCACATGCATGTGTGCTTGTACTTATGCAACACCCATTCAAAAGGAAAGAACACTTAGTATAAATACATACACACACAGAGCCATATGGACACATGCTCATTAATTGAAACCAGGCTCATGTACTGAATCTCTTTGTTAGCAGCCAAATCCTGGCCAATCTGCCAGTACTTAGGAGATGCAAGACTGGATCACTTCCATTGTCTGTCACTTAAAAGCTGAAAATGATTTCCCTGGCCCCTGGCCCTTGCTCCCATTTTCTTTGAAAAACAGCATTGACGTTTTGTTTGGATGCACATGTGGATACATTTTGTGCAGTATATTACACACCAGCTATAGCTGCTGCTTACTCCTATGCAGATGGTGAGCTCAAGGCATACAAATAACTGAAGTTGTCAGATGCAGCTGTAATGGGACTGGTAATTAATTACTGCGAGATG
>VWYK01077692.1:10208-31120 GCA_013399775.1 Semnornis frantzii
AGCGCAGCGGAGCGGGCGGCGGGGGAAGATGGAAGGAGCCTCCTTCGGAGCGGGCCGGGCCGGGGGGGCCATCGACCCCGTGGATTTCTTGAAGCAGCCGCAGACCATCCTCCGGGTGACAACCTGGGTAAGGAGCGGGCGGTCCCGGCCGGGAAACGGGGTCGCGGGGCTCGGTACCGGGCAACGGGCAGCGGCTGTGCCATGGGCAGTGCCCGTTGCAAGGTGCAGTTCTTGTGCAGCCTGCAGTACTGATTGCAAGGTGCAGTGCCCGTGCAGGGTGCAGTACCCGTTGCAGGGTGCAGTGCCCGTGCAGGGTGCAGTGTCCGTCGCAAGGTGCAGCGCCCGTGCAGTGTGCCGTGCCCCGCCGATGTGCAGTGCCCGTGCAGTGTGCGCTGCCTCTTGAGACGTGCCCTGCCCTTTGCAGCGTGCAGTGCCCGTGCAGTGCCTCTTGCAGTGTGCACCGCCTGTGCCATGCCCGTTGCAGGGTGCAGTGCCCGTTGCAGCGTGCAGTGAGCAGGCATCGTGCGGTGTTGATGCAGCCGTGGCGGGTGGTGGCCAGTTGTGCAGCGTGGGGCTGGCAGGGGTGACTGGGCCGGCAGGGGCGACGGGGCTGGCAAGGATGACGAGGCCGGCAGGGGCGACGGGGCTGCCAGGGGTGACAGGGCTGCCTGTCTCCCGTGGGTGTCTGCAGGGAGATCCCTTGGGAATGGGGCAGGGTGTGGCGGGTGGATGCCGCTACCCCTGGCGCTTGAGGAAAGGACGCGGGGATGGGGTGGGAGGCAGAGGACATTTTCCTTCCCTCCACGCTCCGTGTCTGTGACAGGAGGGCTGGGAGCGCCAGCCTTGCCCAGCTCCCCTTTTGCTTCTGGAAGGATGTCCTGGGTTATTTGGCTCTTTCTCATCTCCCAGTCCCTGCGTGGAGCAAAGAGCAGGAGCTGGACTGTGTCCTGCTCACTCGCAGCAGCAGCAGCAGCAGGGGAAGCTGTGTGCTGGTGCTCGTGGGGACCATCATGGCACTGAGGACAGCCACTAACTCATCTCCTCCAGCCTGGCTTCTGCCTGCTGAGGTCTGCAAGTGTGTATAGCCTCAGGAGGCTGGCAGTGCTTGGCTCTTCCCAAAAGCTTCCAGTGAGGAGGGTCTGCCCAGCTCCCACCATGGTCACCTTCTGTCTCCAGTGCTTGGCCAGAGGCTGTGGGTGGGCGCGGGGGGCTTGTCCTCACCCATCTTGTACTTGTGCTGTGCCCAGAGGCCCTCAGCCCCCTGTTTGGCTCTGTGTCACCTTCAGCAGTGCCACATCCAGGCAGTGAGTGAAGGAAAGGTGTAATGAGAAGGCACTGTCCTCCTGCCAGCCAACATAGCAGGTGCCACTGTGGGACTTTCCAGGGTGGAGTGCCCCAGCCAGGGCCCTTTACAGCACAACATGGGGGCACGTTCTTATCTTTGAGCAATTCCAGCTGCTATCACCTGCTTAAAGTTAAGCCACATGCTTAAATGTTTTGCTGGATGGGAGGCAGTGTGATTTCCAGGGCTCTGAGAAGCCCCCCAACTCAATTGCTGGAGAATAATGGAGACAAGATACAGGTCTGGAGCATCCTGGGATAGACAGGGCATTTTGGGCAGGATTGGGGAACCTGGCAGCAGTTAATTTCCTAGAGGCATAGCCTCAGCTGTAGAACACTTGTTCAGGGTCCACTTGGATCCTCCCTGACTGGCAAATTTGGGAGTGGTGTTGGCGTTGGGCATGGTTAGATAA
The DNA here is from genome assembly GCA_013399775.1 of Semnornis frantzii. Lineage (NCBI taxonomy): Eukaryota > Metazoa > Chordata > Aves > Piciformes > Ramphastidae > Semnornis > Semnornis frantzii. The sequence goes on from VWYK01077692.1 coordinate 11,963, forward strand.
ACTGTTGGTTGACCCACAGATGAGTTAGGCTCCTCATCAACTAAATCCTCCACCACAGAGGCAGAGAGCTCCCCATCCTTGTGCAGAAGGGGGTCAGATGCTGCTGGGAAGCAGGAGCAGCATATGGAATATGGAGATCATCCCAATGAACATCCCAGCTTAGACAATGTCCACGTGTGTATTCACTGGCTGGTTTGCTCACTGGAGAAGGGAACCCATGAGAACCAAGTGTTCCCAACTATGGAAACACATCAGCTCGACTCTTGGGGACCCATGGATGGGGGCTCACTGTGCTGCCCCAGCTGTAATTGTCTGCAGTGCTGGGACTCCTCTCCAAAGCCCACTGAGCTCAAAGGGAAGGGGTTGCTGGGGGCCAGGCTGTGGAAGCTCACCTTCAAAGCCTCTTGGACCACTTTGCTCAGGTCTCACATTTGCTGGCAGATCTGCTGGGGACTCTTCTCCATCACTGCTCCAGCTTGAAGGTTCAGGGCCCTGCCTGGCTTTTATTTGGCTGTTGCAGTCTGTGTCTGAAATCCTTGAACCCATTGAGCTTGCAGCTCCTTTCCAGTGTGAGCAGGGACTCGTGAGGGGCTGAGTGGAGGTTTCCTGCCCACCTGCCTTCATGGCCATCAGTATCTCTTCCAGATTTTGTAGCACAACACATGCCTGGGCTCCCTTGGAATACTTGCTTTGCTGCTCCTGCCAGGTGGGACCCATGTCAAGATGGAGAGCTTGGATGGAGAAGGCAGCCAAAAGGATTTGCCTGAGAGGTCTGTGGCTGCCTTTCTGCTCTGCCCTGGCACTCAGAATTGCTGCACCAGGAGAGCGTGGGCAGTGCTGTGGCATGTGGCATTGTCTCATCACACACCATGCTGGTGGCACAGACCAATGTCCTGCCGTGGTGCCCCCTCATTCCCAAAGCAAACAGAAACCTTCCTGGGCTTTCCTGCCTGGCATCGTGGGTCAGAAGAGCTGTCTGTGCCCACAGGGTGGTCATTCAGAAAGCTCTTGAGGTTGTGAGGAGGATTTGGTTTAGGTGCTGGAGTGGGTTTTCTTCATGTGGTTTTACTTCCTGTGCTTTGTTGTTGCCTCTTTTTAACCTGTGCCTTTGAATCAAACCTTGGGGTCATAACCCTTGCTGTGTGTTCCTTTGGTGTGGAAAGTTGGGAGCTGCTTGGGATGTGCTGGTTTGGGTAGGAGTGTGGGTGACAGAGAACCAACCAGTAGGAGGCTCTGGGGCCAGCCTCAGGTGCCTGTTGTGAGCGAGTTGATGCTGATCCAGCTGATGGCCATTGCTAGGGTTTCATGATGAGCTACCACCAAGGGAGGCTCCAGCCCTGCTTTGTGACTCCAGTAGCTGCTTCAGGGCTGAGGTCAGAACTTGGGAGCTGAGGGACTGGCAGGCGAGTGGTGACTTCAGTGTATAAATCCCCAGCTGTAGACTCAGGGGATTCCTGAGTCTACCTCAACAGACCAACCTCTCCCTGCCAGATGCAGTCATTCTGTCTGTGTAAAGGGAAAAAAGAAAAAAAAAAATCCAAACACTTCTAGCTTGAGCTGTAATCAAAAGCTGGAAAGAACCATTTAACAGTTCCTCATTCATCTCTTCCTCCTCTGCCTGCTGCAGTTTGTCAGATGAAGATGTGATCACTCTTGTGGTTTCTGTCTGAGATGTTTTTTTTTTTTTTGTGCAGCAAACCAAGCTGGACATTCACAAAGGATGCTGGTGAAATCATGAGTTCCCCTCTCAGGGGCTGCCAGCACCAGCTGGACTTTCAAGTGGTTGTGCTGCTCCTCGGGGGCTTTGTTCTTTTAATGTATGTTCAGGTTTGATTTTTAAAAGCAGCTCTGGAAAGTATTTTCAGTAACTCACATGAATTTCAGTAAGAGCAGCAGGAAAAGCATGAGGGGCTGGGCCACCTTCACCTCCTTCCACCCATCCAGTGGGAACTCAGGGCCCTATTTTACTACAACACAGAAGAATTTTGAAGCATTTTATTTTAAAATGCCTCTGTCTTGCTCCAGTGACTCCCTTTCCAGTTGCTATCTGCACAAGCTCCACATGGACACCCATCCCTCACCCTGTCTGCTGCTGTTACCTTCAGGCTGAGAGACTTGGGCTTGTTCAGCCTGGAGAAGAGAAGCCTTCAGGGAGACCTTCTGGTGGCCTTTCAAGGCTTAAAGGGGGCAATAAGAAATCTGGGGACATACTTCAGATCAGGACCTGTTGTGACAGGACAAGGGTGATGCTTTAAACTAAAAGAGGGACAATTAAACTAGAGAGAAGAAATGTTTCATACTGAGGTTGGTGAGACCCTGGCCCTGGCGGCCCAGACAGGTGGGAGATACCCCATCCCTGGAGCCATTCCAGGTCAGGTTTGGGGCTCTGAGCAATCTGCCCTAGTTGAAGATGTCCCTGCAGGGGGTTGGACTGGATGAGCTTGAAAGGTCCCTTCCAATTCAAACCATTCTATGATTCTCATTTCATGAGGCTGAATGAGTTTGTAGCTCATCACTTGGATCACTGGAGAGAGAGCTTTCCCTCTGCAGTGTTTGATCTCCTTAGGACCAGCATTTTGTTTGGGTTTTCCTTGCAACAGTCTCATGCTTTTAAGAGCAAAACCTTTGTTAAAGTCCTCAACTAGGGCAGCCAAATCTGATGACTTGGCAGAGGCACAGCAGCAAAGTCACAGTCCCTGTAGCCTTTGATATGCCACTAAGGAACATCTCTGAGCAGAGGTTCCTTCAGCTCAGACCCAGCAAAGCCTTTTAGTGCTCCACTTTTACTGCTAAGGGTCTTAGCCCATAGTACAGCAGATCATAGTCATGCAGCAATGCAAATATGCTGAGTTGGGACTTTGGTGAAGGCTTTGCCAGCTGGTGGCTTGATCCAGGGGTAGGTGGTGACTCTTGGAGGGAGGGAGAGTGTCCTTTCCATCCTGGGCTGGATTTGCTTGGTTTCTCCAGAGAGGTGGTAAGGGTGATGTTTCTGCTGGTGGGGAGAAGTGTGTTTATTTTCATTAAGAAAAAACCCAAACAAACAAGCTCAGAAGCAGAAGAGGCAGCAAATGAAGAATGTGGCTTTAGGACTAACCTGCACCTTCAAGCCAGAGCACTTCTGAGGAGTTTCACAGCCAGAGTGAAGCTGCAGAAGTTAGGTTTGAGGTGCTGGAAGGTGTACTCTTGGGTGTTCAGGGCTACAGCCCACAGTTCTTGTATGGAGCTGGAGCCTGGAAAGCTCTTTGCCAAAGCAGTTTTTGCCTGCTCTGGGTGTCCTGCAGCCTCGAGTGGAGGAGGCTGCTTGCTGTACCCACCCCTGGGCTGAGGCATTGATGAGAAATGGGAGATGGGAACCTGGGTACTGCAAGCTCCAAGTAGCTTCCACAGCCTTCAGGGACTTCACTGGTTCTTGAGCACATGGGGCTTGTAGAGAAGAGCTTTGAGGCTGGCCTGGCACTTAAGGAGCCTGCAGTGATGCTGAGGATCATTACTGTGATCTTAGCTGCTCTGGACATTGTCTGCTGCTTGGCTGCTTTTCAGAAGGTCACCAGATTTCCGTCTTGCTCCTGTCTTTCTGTGGGCTGGAGATGAAAGGCAGAGCTGAAATGTAACATTTTGCTGGTAAGGGAATGATGCAGAGTATCACTGCATTATCACTGTCCTGTCATCACTGCTTCAAAAGACCACTGGCTGGCCATGTGCTCAGATGGCATTGCTAGATTAAGATCTTTGAATGGAATCTGTGTTTCAGACAGCATCTTTTCTTACATCAGAGTGTCAGTCCAAACTGGGCATGTGAGCATCAACCTGCCTCTTTTCCCAAGCTTCTGGGACTGCTGGACTTGGCCATAAACCTCTTATGGAGTCCCAGAATGGTTGGAAGGGGCCTCCAGCAATCATCCAGTCTGAACCCCCTGCAGGCAGCAGGATTAACAACCTGTGTGACTTCACTGTGCTCTCAGAATCATAGAAGTGTCTGAGCTGGAAGGGACCTCCAAAGGTCATCCAGTCCAAGCCCCCTGCAGGCAGCAGGGACATCCTCCACTAGAGCAGCTTGCTCAGAGCCTTCTCCAGCCTCACCTTCAATAGTTCCAGGTATGGGGCCTCAACTCCCTCCCTGATCAACCTGTTGCAGTATTCCAGCAGCCTCATGGTGCAGAATTTGTTCCTCACATCCAATCTAAACCTGCTCTGCTCTCATTTCAAACCTTTGGGTCTCATCCTGTCCCTGCAGGCCTTTGCAAACAGTCCCTCTGCAGCCTTCTTGGAGCCCCCTTCAGGTACTGGCAGGCAGCTCTGAGGTCTCCCTGGAGCCTTCTCCAGGCTGAACACCTCCAGCTCCCTCAGCCTGTCCTCATAGCAGAGGTGCTCCAGCCCCCTGAGCATTTTCATGGCCTCCTCTGGGCCTTGCTCCATCATCTCCATGCCCTTCCTTCTTGAGGGCTGTGTTATGGCCAGCACCCTACCAGCACCTCCATGCCAGGTGCTGCCTCAGGTCCTTCCTTTGTGGCCATGTCTGTAGCCCTCATGGGAGATCTGACAGGGCTTAAAGTGGCTCTTCAGTCTTCACACTCTCCCTGTGACTGACAGCTGTAAAGATAAACTGGAGAGAGACCTGGGGGAGGTCCAGCCTTTGAGGTTGGAAAGTGTTGAGGGAGAGTCTACCTCATCCTTGAGTGCAGTATCTACATATGCATGACTCAAACCAAATGCTTCTGACAACCACTCAGTACTAAGCAGGGTTCAACCTTCATTATTTTCTCATCCAATAGTCCCTCCTTGCTGGGTGGATGGTGCTGAGCAGGGTGGCATCTCCCTTGCTGATACTTAGAGATGAAGGATCACCCAACCTGTGCTGCCTGCTCTTTGTGCTCCACACTCTTGGTTGTGAGCTGCAGCAGAACCAAATTTGCAGTGGATCCTTTTCCTTCTTGCATTCCAGATCCTTGATGTTGACACGAGCAGTTGCTTACGTGTGTGTAATCAAAGCAAGCTTCTGCTGCCTCCTCCAAGCCCACACCTTCTGGTGATGTTTTTTTTTTATAGGTCCCAAATCAATGTTCTGTGCTTCAGCAGTGGAAACATCTCACCTTAAAATGGTTGACAGGTCACACACTCCAGCTTTCAGCTCAGGCTCTCCTGAGCTGTTTGGTTTTTGTTTGTCTTGCTGTGGCTGTGCTCAGACCACAAACTCTCCTGAAGCATGTTGGAGGCACTTGGGCTACAGAAGGCTCAAAGCAATGTGGATGAAAAATGAGAGTCCTGGGGTCCAGCTGGCTCGAGCCCCAGGAGGGAACATGGATCTGCAAAGTGTGATTACAGAGCTGAGCCAGGCAGCCTGGAGAGCCACCTTCTTCCAGATGGTCAAAATCTGCTGCTGAGAAGGCAGAGCAGGTCGCCCAGCTTGGTGCCCACTTAAAATGGTGTCTCCATTGTGGGACACACAGGTGACCCCAGCACTCTGGGTTCCTCTGAGGTTCTGGCAGCCTCTGTGGGTCCAGCAGCCTGGAGATGAGTGCTTTGGACACTGCTGAGCAAGAAACCTGCCCTCTCAAAGTTCTCCTGCTGCTTTTGTGGGGGGACAAATAATGAGATTTCACTCAGGCTCCTGCTGCAGGGCTTTCTGTGTCACCTCTATGCCCTGCCTGTCACAGTACCACAGTATCACAGTATCACCAAGGCTGGAAGGGACCTCAAAGATCATCAAGTCCAACCCATTACCACAGACCTCAAGACTAGACCATGGCACCAAGTGCCATGTCCAAACCTGCCTTGAACACCTCCAGAGACAGTGACTCCGCCACCTCCCTGGGCAGCCCATTCCAGTAGNGCACCTGGGTGGATGTCTGGGCACATGGATGGATGTCTGGGCATCCACCAGCACAGAGAACTGGACAGGCATCTCCTGCACTTGCCGCCGTGGGCAAGAAGAGAAAAGAGGTCTTGCTTACAGCATCCTGAGTGCCAAGATGTGATGTAAAGGGTTAACCCTCCTGGGTGGGGGGAGTGGTCAGAACTTGACCCTAGCTCTGCTTGACCCCAAGTGTAGTGTTTAGCCCACTCCCACTGCCTGTCTGGACCCCCTGTACAAACAGAGGAGATTGCTGTTGCTCTCTCTCCTGGCCTGCCTACCTGCTCGATACCACTCTCTGCTCCTCCTGATCCTGTCTTACCATGTGGCCAGTCTCTACCATATGGTGGACATCCCTTCCATCCATTGCCATCCATCTGGTTGTATATATACTTTGCATCTTGTTTTCCCATCCCTATACCTATTTGTAACTCCCCTACCTTAAATACCTTTTATTTCTTGTTAAAGCTTTTTCTTTTAACTTCCAAATGGTAGCCAGACTGTTCTTTGGGTGGCTTTTACTCCTTCTCTCTCCACATCTCATTCCTTTATTTTCCAAAGGGTGGGAGAGGGGAAGGCATCCTACTACTACTGTATTGGTTTCTCTGATATGTTTTGAGTCCCCTGGGAAGCTTAAACTCAAACCAATACACAAGACCTGTCCCTTTGTCCTGCATTACAGAGGTGCTGTAGAGGTGTTCCCTCTTGCTTGGAAGCAAGGTGGAAACTGGAGGACTTTGGCAGGTGGCTTGCATGAAGAGCTGAGGGCTCTGGTTTCTCGCTGGCTTCCTGTAACACTTGCACAAGCAGCTGATCTGCAGCACCATGGGTCCAAACGCTTCGTGCATCTCCTTGGCCAGCTTTGTTCTGCCTCCCAGGCTGTGACTGAGGCACAGAAGCTCCTTTGTGTGGCTGAATCAGAGAATCCCAGGATTATTTTGGTTGGAAGGGACCTTTAAAATCACCAAGTCCAACCATTAACCAGGCACAGCCAGCTCACCAGTAAGCCACAGTCCTCACCTCCGCAGCTTGGCAACTCTCACACCACTGCCCTGGGCAGCCTGGGCCAGGCCCTGGCAAGTCTTTTGGAGAAGAAATTGTTCCTCATGCCCTGAGGAACCTAAACTGCCCCTGGTGCAGCTTGAGGCCATTTCCTCTTGTCTGTTCCATGGGAGAACAGGCTGACCTCCCCAGGGCAAGCCTGAATGGAAGGGATGGGAGAAGACAGCTTTCCTGCTTCCCATCCCTCCCTGCAGCTGGATGTGGAGGGGATCACGACTGGTCAGTGCTGCTGGAGCCATGTGCCAGGAGCTCCCAGCTGCTGTCTGACATGGGGATGAGGCAGGGCTGAGCCACCCATTCTGGTGGCCAGGAGAAGCCAAGCTGCAAGCAGATTTATGTGTGAGCTTTGGCAGGCAGGATGCAGTTCTGTAGTGGGGCTGCTGGAGGTGCTCCAGGTTGGTCACTGGGTCTTGCACCAGTTCACCCTACGAATTTGTGGCTTGTTGCTTTGTGGTGTTCAGCTGGAAAGTGTCCTGTGGTGTTCAGGCTCCTCTGCAGAGCCTGGGAGGTGTGGAGGAGCCCTGTTAGAAGGCTGCTCAGGGTTGGGACACTGAGTGGAAGGGCAGATGCCCATGTGCTGTGTGTGCCAGCAGCCTTGGCACTTGGTGCTGCCTGCTGTCACAGCCCTGGTCGTGGGGGTGGTGGTTTTGGGGGCTGAGCTGACCAGCAGGTGGAGGTGGGAGGTGGAAGAGCACTTGTGGAGAGCAGGACCTCTGCAGCCATGCTACTAGTGGTGGAACAGCTGACCATGGATGTTTGCTTTCAAGCCTGTGCTGAACTGGTTGTGAGCAGAAGCAGGTTGCAAAGGTCCCTGGAAAATGACACTTGCTTAGCATGAGCTCTAAAAAACATCCCCCAGTGCCATGGCCACACATTGCTTGAGCACCTCCAGGAGTGGTGACTTTACCACCTCCCTGGGCAGCCTGTTCCAATGCCTGACCACTCTTGCAGCAAAAAAATTGTTCCTCATGTCCCACCTAAATGCCTCATGCACAATTTCAGGCCATTTCCTCTCATTCTATCACCTGATACTGGAGAGGAGAAACCAACCCCACCTGGCTCCAACCTCCTTTCAGGGAGTTATAGAGAGCAGTGAGGTCCTCACTCAGCCTCCTCTTCTCCAAGCTGTGAACAACCCCAGGTCTCTCAGCTGCTCCTCACCAGCCCTGATCTCCACACCCTTCACTAGCTTTGTTGCCCTTAAGTCCACAGGCAGCACACAGTTGAGGAGGTCTCCTGGGCTGAACTGGTACCATGACAGGAGTCTGGAGCACCTCTGCCAGGAGGACAGGCTGAGAGAGCTGGAGGGGTTCAGCCTGGGGAAGAGAAGGCTCCAGGGAGGCCTCAGAGCAGCTCACCAGTACCTGAAGGGGGCTCCAAGAAGGCTGCAGAGGGACTGTTTGCAAAGGCCTGCAGGGACAGGATGAGAGGCAATGGTTTGAAATGCGAGCAGAGCAGATTTAGATTGGATGTGAGGAACAAGTTCTGCACCATGAAGCTGCTGGAACACTGCAACGGGTTGCCCAGGGAGGGAGTTGAGGCCTCATCCCTGGAGCTATTGAAGGGGAGGCTGGAGAAGGCTCTGAGCAAGCTGCTCTAGTGGAGGATGTCCCTGCTGCCTGCAGAGGGATTGGACTGGATGCCCTTTGGAGGTCCCTTCCAACCCAAACCACTTCATGATTCCATGATTCTGAAAGCACAGAGAAGTCATCCAGGCTGTTAATCCTGGGAGGACCAAGTGAAAGACTTCATGGGGAGGCTGAGTGCAAGCTTGCTGCTCTGCCAGAGGAATAATCCCATGGAATCAGAGCTTCTCAATTATTCATGGTTGTATTTTTTTCCTTCCAGAATCCCATTATTCCTTCCAGGCCCTGTGTTATAAATGCTGCTGCTATTTCTGATGGTAAATAACAATTTTGCATTATTTATGAAGAGATTTTTTACAACTGCTGCTATTCCAGCTGCTGCCACTGCTCTGGGAAGATGGTGATGATGATGATGATGACTGTTTGTTGTTGTTTCTGCCTTACAATGCCACCCTCTCCATGCTAGATGATGCTGGAATCACAGAGTCACAGAATTGGATGGGTTGGGAAAGACCTCAAAGATCATTGAGTCCAACCATCAACCTAAGACCACCATGGCCATAGAGTCATAGAGTGGGTTGGGTTGGAAGGGACCTTGAAGATCACCTAGTTGTGATAGTGGTGGTGGTGATGTCCCCATTGTGGTGTGGCTCTGTAAGCAAGAAAGAGGGTACAGATGGAAGTGGGTGGCTTGAGTTGTCATTGAGCTCCTGAAGCTGAGATGAGCCAGGGATGGATGGGGGCAGGACACCAGGACATGGTTAAATTTGAAGAGAGGAATCATAAAATCATAGAATGCACTGGGCTGGAAGGGACCTCCAAAGCTCATCCAGTCCAACCCCCTGCAGTAAGCAGGAACATCCCCAGCTAGAGCAGGCTACTCAGAGCCCCATCAAGCCTGACTGTGACTGTCTCCAGGGATGGGGCTCATACTACCTCCCTGCACAAGCTGTTGCAGTGTTCCACCAGCCTCAGGTGGCAGAAGGTCTGATTATCTCTTGTGACAGCTGTGGAGAGATCCATGGGACACACGTTGTACCTTCTGTCACCTGTTAGGGCTCCAGGAGAAATGCAGCTGGATTTTGCAGGTGTGCATTTGGAAACCCACATTTCTTGTCATGCCAGGACAGGCTGATTCACACAAGGAAGGGACCTCTGGAGATCATCCAGTCCAACACTAAAGCAGGGCACCCACAGCAGCTTGCCCAGCATCACAGTGCCCAGATGGGGTTGGAAGCTCTCCAGACAAGGAGACTCCACAACCGCTCTGGGCAGCCTGCTCCAGGGCTCCAGCACCCTCACGACAAACAAGTTTCTCCTCCTGTTCAGATGGAACCTCCTGGGTTCCAGTTTGTGCCCATTGCCTTTTGTCCTGTCCCTGGGCACCACTGACCAGAGTCTGGCCCCATCCTCTTGCCCCCCACCCTCTAGAGATTGGGAATCCCCACATCCAGGCATCAGCTCTGTGGGTGAGGTGTAGGTGACTTTCCCAAGGCCACCAGCAGCAGGTTATCAGGTGGCTTTTTGGCAGCTCCTCTGTCTGTCACCAGTCTCAGTCTCATGCACTTCATGTCAGGCTGTTAGTGAAGAAGACAAAGTGCCCAGACAGGGAGCTCACCATACCCTGAGACTCCAGCTGCTGCCTGTGGGCAGCTGCCATGCTGGGGGCTGCTGGAGGAGCCTTCTGTCTCCTCTCCTGCATACGTGGCCTCCAGCTGTGTCCTGTGAGCTGGCAGCGGGGGAAGGTCTGCAGGGATGGTGATGGCAGCAGGGGGTGAGATCAGAGGTTCACAGCGTGCTGGAGGGGTGTCTGCTCCCCTTGCTTCCCTCCCTGCTCACAGCCTGGAGATGCAAACAGCAGCACAGGGCTTTCTGGGCTCTGGTGGAGCTGGTTGGTTAGTGCGGCTGCTCCCGTGGCTTCCGCTTGCTGCCTTTGGTGTTGGAGGGATGTGGGAGATTACAGAGTCACAGAATCACAGCCTGGGGCTGGTTGGAAGAGACCTTTAGGATCAAGGAGTCCAACCCTTAACCCAGCACTGCCAGCTCACCACCAAACCATGGCCCTCAGCACCACATCTCCACAGCTCTGAAACCTTTCCAAGGATGGGGACTCCACCACTGCCCTGAGCAGCCTGGGCCAGGACTTCACAAGCCTTTTGGGGAAGGAATTGTTCCTCATGTCCAACCTAAACCTACCCTGGCACAGTTTCAGGCTGTTTCCTTTCCTTCTGTTAGCTGATAGTAGGGAGAAGAGACCAGCCCCCACTTGACTCCAGCCCCTTTTCAGGTAGCTGTAGAGAGCAACGAAGTCTCCTTGCAGCCTCCCTTCTCCAGACTAAGCACCCCCAGTTCCCTCAGCTGCTCCTCATCAGCCCTGTTCTCCAGACCCTTCAGCAGCCTCCTTGCCGTGCAGCAGCATTGATGGAATTAATTTAGGCAGCATTCTGCATGCTGCCACCCATCTCCTTCCCTGCCTGAAGGGACATGAGGCACTCTCAGATCCCAGCAGTGGCACCTGGGCAGCCACCAGCAAGTACTCTGCTCCTCTGTCCCTCTCAGGGCCAGAGCCATGTCAGCAGGCCCTGCATCCTTCAACCCCTGCCAAACCAGGTGAGAAATTCTCCTGTCCTTCACAGGGCCACTTACCCTCCTGCCCCACTGTGCCCAGGTCAGCTGCTCCCCACCTGCTATGCTGTGTCCTTCCTAGGTCACAGAATCACAGAATATTAGAGATTGGAAGGGACCTTCAGACATCATTGAATCCAACCTCCCTGCAAGGCAGGATCCCTTAGGGTAGTTCACACAGGAATGCATCCAGGTGGGTTTGAAAAGTCTCCAGAGAAGGAGACTCCACAACATCCCTGGGCAGCCTACTCCAGGGCTCTGTCACCCTCACTGTAAAGAAGTTTCTCCTCATTTGTATCTGTTGCTCCTTGTCCTATTGCTGCTGACCATGGAAAAGAGATTGGCCCCAGCCACTCGTGAGATCGTCTCAGTGACTTTGTTCCTGCTGCTGTGCAGTGTCACAGGGGGGTTATGGAGCAGAGCCTGCCAGTGGAGAGCAGCCATGCAGAAACGTAGAATCATAGAATGGTAAGGTTGGAAGGGACCTCAAGGATCATCCAGTTCCAACCCCCTGCCATAGGCAGGGACACCTCCCACTAGCACAGCTCACTCAAGGCCTCATCCAGCCTGGCCTTGGTAGCAGCCACAACCTCCCTGGGCAACCTGTGCCAGCGTCTCACCACCCTCACTGCAAACAACTTCCTCCTAACATCCAGTCTAAATCTCCCCTCTGCCAGTTTAAACCCATTGCCCCTTGTCCTGTCATTCCAAGACCTTGTCAATAGTCCTTCCCCAGCCTTTCTGTAGCCCACTTCGGATCCTGGAAGGCTACTCTAAGGTGTCCTGGAAGCCTTCTCTTCTCCAGGCTGCAGAGCCCCAACATGTCTCACCTCTTTATTTTAACCCTCCCCAACATGTCTGGAGAAGAAGCTCTCTTCAAACACTCTGCAGAGGCAGCCACTGAAAGGCAGAGGAGTTGACAGCCCAGGGGCTCCTGGGCACCATCCACCAGCCCATTCCTTTAGGCCAGCGAGCAGGCGAGCGCTGGGCTCCGGCTGACAACCACCCCCTTGCCGTGGAGCCAGGGACGGGCTGGAAGCCACCAGCGCAGCTGGAGGCCGCGAGCTGAGGGCTAGCAAGCAGCACGTTGGTGTTCTCTGCTTCCTCCTGCAGATCTTCTCCATCGTGGTGTTCGGCTCCATCGTCAACGAGTGCTACGTGAACAAGGACAGCCAGAACCCCGAGCTGCTCTGCATCTTCAACGAGAACGAGAGCGCCTGCGGCTACGGCATCGCCGTCGGCATCATCGCCTTCTTCGGCTGCGTCTTCTTCTTCGTGGTGGACCTCTACTTCCAGCAGATCAGCAGCGTCAAGGACCGCAAGCGGGCGGTGCTGCTGGACCTCGGCTTTTCAGGTAGGGCCTGGGCTCTGCCGTGCTGGGCAAGGGGAGTGCCCTGGCAGCCTGGGGCTGCCGCCGCGTCCTGCGGCTGCCGCCGCGTCCTGCAGCTCCGCTCTCCTCACGCGGCGAGGCCTCGGTGCTGGAGAGCAGGAGCGGTGCGTGGGTTGTGCCATCCGGCTGGGAGCTCAGGGGCACCAGCAGTGAGGAATCGCAGAGGCACAGAGTGGTAGGGGTTGCAAGGGACCTCAAAAGATCATCCAGTCCAACCCTCGCCAGAGCAGGTCACGCTGCAACACACACAGGTGAGAAGGAGGCTCCACAACCTCTCTGGGCAGCCTGCTCCAGGGCTCTGTCACCTTCACTGTGACAAAGCTTTTCCTTATGTCTCTGTGGTACCTCCTCTGCTCCAGCTGCCATTCATTGCCCCTTGTCCTGTCATTGAACATCACTGAGTAGCTCCTAGCTCTGTCCTCCTGACGCTGCCCTGCACATCTCTATAAACATGGCTGAGGCCTCCCCTCAAGCTGCTCTGCTCCCAGCTCAAGAGCCCCAATTCCCTCAGGCCCTTCTCAAAGGGAGATGTTCCACTGCCTTCAGCAGCTTTGTGGCTCTACACTGGACTCTTTCCAAGCTGGTGTGTGGTGGCTGGGGGACAGTGAGGTGTCCCACTCTGTGTCACTTCTGCTACAGGAGACGTTGGCTGAGATGGGTTTGGTGAGGCCACTCAGAGAAGTGAGCCTTGGCATTTGTGACTTTCTCCTCCAACTGCTCTTCCAGCTGCTCCAGGAGCTGTGCTCCTGCTGTGGTCGTGGCTCTACCGGGTCTTCCCTGGTCTTTGCACTCCTCTGTCTGTGGATCCTAAACTGATAATCCTCTGTTGGATCCTGTGGTGCTTTCTGGCATCTTCTTTTCCCCAGCCTGCTGGAGGCTGTGGAGCTGCTGCCATGCCTGTTCCCAGCTGGATCTGGGAGTGGCACAGGTGGCTTCACCACACTCTTGGAAGCTCACCTCAGCTCGTGTGGTTTAAAATTCTTGGGTGGCAAGAGACACCCTCAACACACCCACCTACACCCGGGGCTGGTTGCTGGCACTGCTGGCCCCACTGTGGGACCAGGACCAAGTGGGTGCTGGACGAGGGCACAGCCATGTTCCCAGGGAGGTGCCAGGAGGAGATCAGCTCCAGTTCCTTGTGTCTGATTCACGCTGTCAGGTGCAAAGTCTCCTCTCAGAGCAGTGCCAGCAGACGGAGAAGATGCTCACAAATGAAAATAAAAGCTGGTACAGAACAAAAATAGTTCCCCCAGAGCTCCCTGAGCTCACGCTCAGGCATGTGTCAGTTCTCCAGGCTTAAAATGACACCAGGCTGGCCTTTCTGGATCTGCCCAATCCCATCCCCAGCCCCTGCAGGCAGCAACATCTGCCCCTCCCTTTCCCCAGGGCACTTACCCTGGATCCCTTCTCCTCAGGGATCCAGGCTGAGCTGGATGTGGAGGAGAAAGGCTTGCTTTTGTGTCAAGAAACCTCTGGGAGGTCCACATGGATGGTGGTCCACATGGGTGGACTTCCCACAAGTAGAACAGTCCCAGGCAGACATTTCTGGCTGGAGAAGCTGAGTTGGAGCCCTGGGAAGGTCTCATCTCCGTGGTGCAGGGGGAGTTGGTAGCTGCAGTACCCAGCACAGCCAGTGCACATCTGCATGATGTCATCTTAACAGCCCTCAGAGGACACCAGTGAGAGGTGGGGTTTTGTGGCACTGCTTGGTGGGCAGTCCTCCTGTCACTGGTGCTCTGTGGCAGTGTCCTGCCCAGGAGTGCATGAGGGAGGATGAACTGCAGCAGAGCCAATGTGAAACAGAGGAACAGTCCTCCTGAGTCAGCTCACCCTCTACAAAGCAGTGGGGCACTCTAGGCTTCTTGGAGACCCCCATGCCCCTCGGTGTCCCATCCTACATGTCCCCAGAGCTTGTCCTTCAGCATTCCTCTGCTCTCTGCAGTGTAGCTCCTGTTGGGAGCTGCCCTCAGATTTCATCTCTGCTCTTTTGACATCCAAGCACCTCCAGGGAGGTGTCTCCAGGCAGGTGATTTTTTGAGTGAGGAGCTCTGGACTGAGCCTTGCTTCTCCAACAGAGGAAGGCAGTGATCCCTGCTGTTGTGCTGTTTGCTCCCCAAGGATCTGGAGATGAGGAGTCGTGCAGCATCTGGAGATGTGTGGTTCAGCATCTCTAGCACTGAGCTGTGCCAGGGGAGCACCACACACTGGTGCTGGATCTTTGTCATGCATCTTCCTGTGTCCATGTTTAAGGGTTGGATCTGCTTCCCCCTAACACGGGCCAGCTGCTGGTGAAACCCTTTTACAACAGAGCTGTGGAGCTAGAAGGCATCTCTGTCCCTGAAGGTGACCTTTGAGGAATAAGCCCCAGAGGTCTCATTTAATCACAGAATCACAGCTGATAAGTAGAAGTGAAAATAAAGAGGCCAAGGTCTGGGGTGATTGTGGTGGTGAGCATGGGCTGTGTTCAACCAAAAAAAGGACTGTTCTTTAGTCTGTCACCTGGGAAAGCAAAGCCTGCCTGAACCTGGCTGCAGCTTGTGTTGCTGTGAGGACTCAAGCAAGAGCAGGAGTGGTGGGGAGGCCCCAGGCCCACTCGTGCAAGAGGAGGAGGTGAAGCAGAGGTGAGGAGGTAACCCACACTGGCTCTGGGCCTCTGTGTGCATTTTAGATGCTGCCTAGCAGCAGCTGGCGCTGGAACAGGCTGCCCAGGGAGGTGGTGGAGTCCCCAGCCCTGGAGGGCTTTGAGAAGTGTGTGGCCATGGCACCATGTGCCATAGGGGTGTTGGGTTGATGGCCTTGCAGGTCTTGTCCAACTGAAGCAGTTCTGTGGTTCTAGAAAGGGCAACAGAAGAAGCTTCTCTTCTTTCCCTGCAGCCAGCCTGTGCTTCGCAGCCTGCTGTCCCCTGGGACTGGCAGTGTGGCTGCCCATACTGATGTGCCCATACTGGTCCTTGGGAGTGACAGAACCATCCAGAGCAGACTGGTTTGGGTTGAAAGGGACCTTTAAAGGTCATCTAGTTCAGCCCCCAAAGCTTGGGTCTGTGGGTACCCAGACAAGAAGATACTGGGTAGCTCAGCATCCTGCCAGTGCCCAGCATCCCCACATACACTGACACCCAGAATTGGTGGGTGTGAGAGGGAATTTTCATGCTGAGGCTGCTCAGGAAAGCTGGAGACCCTTAAAGCAGTGTGATGGAAAGCTCCAGGTTGTGCATCTCCTCTCCCCAGAGCTGGAAAGCATCCCTGCTGCTCACACTGGGTGCTTGGGGCTTGTCTGTTTTCTGAGCTCCTTGGCATCAGGCAGTGCTGCTGGCTGGTGATTGAATTAGGGGAGCTGCAGCCCTATCTCATTCAGCCAGCTCTGGTTCCAGGAAGGAATAATCACCAGGGTGGTTTGGTTCAATCCCCCAGAGCCTAGGGAGGCTGGGAACAGGAGCAGAGTCAGGGTTGAGCTGAGCTCTCTCACATGAAGCTCCTGTTCCTCCATGGACAGCTCTGCTCCATCCCTGCCCTGGGTGAGGAGCACAGTGGTGAGCTCATCTGCTCTACTGCTGGCATGCATGGACATCCCAAGGTCACTTCTCACCCCCACATTTGGAGCAGGCCTTCATCTCAGCCTCTCCATACCCCTGGCTGACAGTCCCTGGCTGGTTTTTAAGCTCTCTGTCTGCATCCTTGGGAAGGACCAAGGCGTAGCTCAGCACAGAAGAGCTGCAAAGCCATCTCCTGTGTCAGCCAAGCAGCCTGGTGCTACTCCCAGAGGTACAGGCTTCTTCTGGCTGAGGTCTGCAGTAACCATCCTGAAGTCTCAAGAGTTGGTGGTGTCTAGGGAGCAGAGGGAATGGTGGATCAACACACAGGGGGTGCTGGAACTGAGTTGGTGGTACCTCAGTGCCTGCAAGCAGGCTGAAATCCCTGAGGACCACATATCTAGAGGGACTGTGCTGTCCTTGTAGGTCTTTGAGACCAAGCTGAGAGGTGAATGAGCTGAACTTCAGGCAAGCAATGTGCTGGGTGACCCTACAGGGTTCATTCCATCCCTGGCTTCCCAGGGGTTGCAAATCAACCTCTCTTAGAATAGCTCCTTTTGGGCCACATCTCAGGCCAGGGCACCCAAGAGCAGGTTTGTGCATCAGCAGAGGTCCTTGAGCAGAGGAGGTGGTGGGCAGGAAGAGCACTCATCAGCTCTGTTCTCTTTCAGGTTTCTTGTCTTTCCTGTGGTTTGTAGCCTTCTGCTTCTTAGCAAACCAGTGGCAGAGGACGACGATGAGCAGAGGAGTCTCACAAGGAGCAGATGCTGCCCGGGCAGCCATCACCTTCTCCTTCTTCTCCATCATTGTCTGGGTGAGTTCAGCTTTGGAGCCAAGGTTGGGAGAGGAGAAATGAAACCAGAGGATCTGGGGCAGGGTTTGCAGAACTGAATGCTGGTGGGCAGCAAGGGGCTGTGCTGAGGAAAGCCTCCAAGCAGAGGTGAAACCTGTGGTTTCTTACTGGGAAGTGTCAGTTGATTCCTCCCTCCCCGGGGAATCCCAGACTTCCCCTTCTCCTGCTGCTGCAAAGTTGTGTTCCCATCAAAAACGTGGCACCAGCCACCAGCTGCCCTCATTTCAGGGACTCATTAGACCCCCAGGGGTGGCTTGGTTGGAGGCAAAGGGGTTGCCAGAGGCAGACCGCTGCACTGAGCTGGTCTCAGGGGATGGCCTGAGGGGAATTTTGGGAGCTCTCAGGCCCATCAGCTCAACCTCAGGAAGCCAGCATGGCCCACCCTGGAGGCAGGGGCTTGCAGAACCCCAGCTTTTAGACTCTGTGCATCCCCCGGGGCCATACAGATGCAGAGGGAAATCTGCCAGGGGTGTGCAAAACTCCATGGAGCCCTTGGACCACAGCTGCTGGACCCCAAATGTGCTTGGGGTGCCTGTGCTGTTCAGGGGGCTCCTGCCCTGGAGGCATGGAGGAGCAGGGATGATTGCTTCATCACCACCAGCCCCCTGTGGGCACAGAACACACAAGATGTGCACTCATGTAGGTTCAGACTGGAGAGGAGAGAAGAGAAGGCTCCAGGGAAGCCTTCTGGTGGCCTTTCAGAGCCTGATCAGAAAGCTGGGGACAGACTTCTGAGCTAGGCCTGTAGTAACAGGACAAGGAGTGATGGCTTGAACTGAAAAAGGGAGATTTAGGCTGGAGAGAAGGGAGAAAAAATTGATCCTGAGGGTTGTGAGACCCTAGCACAGGTTGCCCAGGGAGGTGGGAGATGTCCCATGCCTGGAACCATTCCAGGTCAGGTTGTTCGTGGCTCTGAGCAACCTGCTGTAGTTGCAGGTGTCCCTACAGACTGCAGGAGGGTTGGACTGGATGAGCTTTCAAGGTCCCATCCCAGCCATACCAGTCTGGGATTCTATGATTTCCATGTTGCCTTAAAAGAACTGGGGCAAAAGCCAGTCAGAGGCTTTCCAGCAGCAGGTCTGGCTCCAGTTATTCACCAGTTTAAGTGCTCCCCACCCTATTATTATCCAAATAAATCTCCTTTAATCCCAGCTCCCTCACAGCTCCTCTCCATCCCCAGCCTGCCTGTTAAATGCAGGGAAGAGAGCTGCCTGGGGTGCTCTCCCCAGCCTCTTCTATGTCTGCTCCCACTACAGAGAGGGCAGTGGGGACACCACTCCCCTGCCACCAGCACAGAGCATGGCTGAAGGGTGAGGTGCCCCCAGCAGCCCCTCCACTGGTACCTTTGCTAACCCCAGATGCTTGGTGTGCTCAGCACTCAACCAGCACCAGGGAGGAGGTGCTGGGTGGTGGTTAAGAAGCTGCTGTGGGTGTCTGAGGGTGTTTTTTTTATTCCCCTCCCCCTCCCTGAGCCTGTCATTTATAAACTAATTGAATTGTTAATGAAGCCTCCTGAAATCAGAGCGAGCGTCGGCGTGCCCGCTGCTCTGCCACCCACGATGCCCACACTTGGTGACCTCAATATTGGCAACTTGCAAGAGGCTGAAGGACTCTGAGCACAACTGACCTACTTTGCTTGGCCCCAGGGCTCAGCAGCATTTCCCTCCCAGCAACAAATGGGTTTTATTGGTGCCAGTGGGGCCAAATCTGCGTAGCCAAGGGACCTGAGCCCAAGCTCTGGCCTCCCAACCCCAGGCAGAGCGTTAAGGGTCAACCTGTCCTGTGGGAAAGGCTTCTTTAGTTGTGGGGCTTGGTGGGTGGGGTTGGTTTAGCTCTTGGAGTGGGGCCAGCACTGCCTGGGGTGCTGTGATGTGCTCGCTGCTTTGCAGTGAGCTGGGGGCTGTAAGGGCCTGGGAGGATCAGTAGGTCTTGAGGTGACACAAGGTGCTGGGGGGGATGAGGGGTATTGGGTGGAGGGATGTCTTGTGAGGGGCAGCTGAGGGAGCTGGAGTTGTTCAGCCTGGAGAAAAGGAGGATGAGAGGAGACCTTCTGGCTCTCTACAGCTCCCTGAGAGGAGTCATGTTGCAGGAAGGGGTTGGTCTCTCCTCCCAAAGAACAAGTGACAGGACAAGAGGAAATGGCCTCAGGTTGCCCCAGGGGAGGTTTAGGTTGGACATTAGAAGAAGCCTCTTGACTGAAAGAGTTCTCAAAGCCTGGACCAGGCTGTTCAGGGAGGTGGTTGAATCCCCATGCCTGGAGG
>VWYK01077698.1:0-20299 GCA_013399775.1 Semnornis frantzii
CATAATTCCCAGCCTGGGACACAGGTACAGGCTGATTTTGTTGTGCCAAATTCGATATGTTGAGCTGTGTTACAACATCTGGTATCGCAGCGTCATTCACTTAATCTATCAGTGGTGATGCTGTGCTGATATCAAGGTAAGAGAGAGCTAAATGTGACTTCTCTGTGTTAAAAAGAGTTTATCTTTCCCTCTACCTTTCAGGTTAGCTAAATATTTCCTTCCAGTCTTCTTAGAAACCATACAATAAATGTTAGCACTCTGAAATTCAGTGGAGAGTATGATTCATAGTGTAATATGCACCTAAATATTTTCCTTTTTTTCCCCCCCTATTCAGTTCCCTGAAGCTGCCCTCAGCAGATTCATTGAAAATTTGTCATTGGTTTCCTAAACAAAGCAAAACTACAAGAAATTATACTAAGGGCTTCCACAGACTAACACACATTTTATAGTATCACTTTCTTTTATGGAAAGCTGTCTTAATCTTAGACAAATGCAACAGGGAAGATAAAAATGACAAGTTAAAATATGAATGCAGTAATTTTTTTTTTTTCTTCTTCTGAAGGAGGAACACAATATTTTTCAAAGATTTCTCCACTAACAACTCTCTTCACTGTTTTCCTCCTCCAGGTCATCTTCATGACTTCAAGGTGAGGTGAGTTCAATATCCAAAACAGAATTTCATCAAATGGCTCTCACATCTTGTCTAGGAATTCTGACTGAGGTAGGAAGCATCTTTAGAGGAAAATGCATACAAGTGGGAAACAGAATTTTCTACAATTTTCCTTACAAGCAGCCCTGCACAACAGGGCCTCCGATCTCAGGTGAGCCTTGAGTGATTTGCCATGCAAATAATAAATTAATTTTCCTATTGAAGATGGGTCATTTTTTTAGGACACTGGGTTTTTCTCCTACCATGTGACAATTTCTCATTTCAGATTAATATACAAACACTTTCATGGGCCTATGTACTTGTAGAAAAGAGTTGCTGAAGTTTCAACACTTCACTGTGAAGGGAACAAGGACCCATGGATGCATGAAACGTATTTCCAGTAGTATGCAGGTATTTGCTACATCTCTGAGAGCACAAACCAGGGGTAATGAGGAGTGTTGCCTTCTTAATCTTTTTATATTCAGTGATGTGTTTGATGTATTCACATATCAAACACCAACCACTGTACTCTAGAGAAACTGCTAAGCTCCAAAACCAGGCTGTAATAAGCTTTTCAAGCACCTGATGTGAAAAAATAGAGTAATTGTTTATATATTCTGGGAAGTTTTGCAAATATGGGTTAAACATGCAGTATCCATAAGAGACAGAGCATTTTATTTCACAATGCCAGCCGTAACAACGGTGTGAGAATTTCTGCCTTATTTTGTATCATAGCAACTAATGAAGTCATTACTTTTTTTCTGCATTCAGCTCTCTGATAATTTCAGTGCAAAACTTATTCAAAACACTTCACCAGAGGCATCCCTAATGTTCCACCAGTAAATAACATATTTCATTTATAAACCTGTTTTCTGTCCCACTTGGCTGGTCCTTTAGAAGCCTGTCAATAGACTAGGGAAATCCAATTTTCAAACTCAGCTAAATCTCATTTTCAGAAGTGACTTCAATGCTCAGAAGTCACTTGTCTTCAGTTCAGACAAAGATATGATTGTAATTCAGATATGCTTTGCTGTGCTGGAGAACCGTACATGGTACTGACACTCCTGCCACAGCACAGGTGTCAGTTGGGAAAGCTTGCATTAAATCCTGGGTAGGTTTCTGACTCCTACCTGTGCTGTCATGGTCACAGTGTTGCCAGATGCTTAACACTGTCTCTGGTCTCACTGTGCAAGCTGCAGTCTGACCTCTGTTCTTCACAGATGGGGTGCCCTCATGTGTGATTTTATATTAATAAGTTTTCCTTGTGCTCATAGAGGACTAAAAATGATTAATCCCATGGAAAGTCAAAGAAATCTGACTTCCAGGTCAGGCCTGCTTTAAAAACATTAAATGAAGGTTCTTTGCGCAATTGTAATTTTTAAAACATTTTTAAAAGTTGTCAAAAGTCATGGCAGGGTCAGCCACTAAATGTTAAGTTCTCTCCCTTCCTGAAGTGGAATAATAAGGAAATAAGAGAGAGAGATTTATGGGCTGGAAAGAAAAGTAAAGCTGCTTTAATGAAAATAATAATACTAAAATGAAATATACACAAATAGATACAAACCAAACGTTGAGCCCAACTCCCTGATGACAGTAATCTCACCATCACCACTGATGCTGTGGGCAGGCACTGGGGAAGTCCCAGACTGGACTCAGCAGCAGATGGGAACCAGATTCAGGACCTGGACTCCGAAACTGGATTCAAGAACACAGAAGGCAGAAGAATGGGCAGAGTCCTCGTTGCACACTGGCCATTGAAGTAGAGAGCTTGACCCTTGTGATCCCTCAGCTTTATACCAAATATGATCTATATGGAATGGAATAGCTCCTTGGTCAGTTTAGGGTCACCTGTCTGTCTGCTCCTCTCTACAGATGCAGTCTTACATTGAGCACCCCCATATGTGACCCCAGTAACCTCAGTCTGCACACCAGTGCTTGATGTTAACTATAAACAGCTAGTATTATCACCTTGTTAACTCCAGAAAGTGCAGCTACCTAGAATATCCTGAGCTGAAAAGTAAAATCACTGAACAGAACTAGTTCTGGTTTAGCTAAACCCAGAAGAAATGTACGATAGAAACTTGAGAAGCTAATAGCAGTACCATTGTAGAAAAGGCAGGAAGAATCCAACTAATCAGTCAAAAATAGTTGAATGAAACATGTATATATGGAGAATTTTTTGCCTTTTAGCAGGGGTGTCAAGCAAAGACCTGAGTGTAATGCTGAGCTGTGCATACAGCATTGCAAGAGTCACCACAACTAAATGTAACCCCTTCACAGCTGTTGGGTTTAATGCCTCTGGGTAAAGCTTGCCCTGGTTCAGTTAAGTCCTGAATGTTAGTAGGTGTTAATAGTTACAGCAATTTTTAGATCAGAAAATTACACATTTAATGCAAATCCACTCCTCATTTAGTTCAACAAAACATTTAGGCATGCGTATAGGCCCCTTGAGGCTGCAGTAGGAGTGCTCCTGTGCTGAATTACGACATCACAGAAATATACCAAGTTAAAAAGAATAAAATTCAGATCTCTTACAGGCAATATTTTGTTTCAAAGTGAACTCTTAATGGCAAAGACAAACTAGCAAAGTCCAGAGGGATAATAAACCTTATCTCATTATGCAGGTAAAAGACATTACCAATCCCTTGGAAGAAATTTTTTCATTTAGCAGCTGCAAAATTTTAAGGAAACTGAAAACATTACATGAGGAGAAATAATGAGTCATGAGAAGGAATTTGTAAGCAATTACATAATTTTATCTGGAAATACATGCAGCATGCAAGCAGTTCAAAAAGATCCAGCTGTGGATACAAGATCATAAGAACGGGTCAATGAAATTCCACAGAAGAATTGTGTAAACAAATAGATCTCACATAAAACCACCACATGCCTCTTTTCTGTGCTTGACAAAGAATATTCAGCTGATAAAACAGACGGAATTGATTTCTGATTTAATTGCTTGACTTTCTGATTCTCAGCACATACACTGTCACATACCATAAAATGAGTATTAGGACCAAGTGATACCACAACTTTAAAATGCTGTAGCAGTTCACCTTGCTTGAAATTGCCTCCTGAATGGAGAAACCAGTAAATTTACTAAATTGTTCAAGGAGTGCTTCTTCCCAAGTTTATGAAATAACTTAATTGAAATTCCAGAACTTTCAATATGCTGTCAAATTTAAAACTTGCACCTGCACTTATCTAGCTGAAAGAATCATTTCTAGCATGTTATTTTTAAAACATATTTTGTAAGGCAATAAGGAAAAGTCAAACTGGTGAGTATTGAAGCTGCTACTATTTTTTTTAAAGAATTGTCATGCTGGGAACAAATGAGATTATTACATGTTAATTGTTGTACAAAACAGATGTCTTTCAGAAAACCTCTTTCCCTCTGATCACAGAAAATTTGCGCTTCCGAAACAAGGGAAGAGAAACCTCCTCATGAGTTTAGTGATTTAAAAAACAAAGTCATTGGTTTTGATCGTCCCAGAAGGAATATGCTACAAGAAAATACACTCCCCTCTGTCCTGTTTGACAGCTTCAGCCTTGGCAAAAGCTGGTTTATTTTCTTTGGAACCATCTCAAGATACTGAAAATCTCTCTCTGTGGAGGAAACCTCAGCCTCACAAGAATAAATATGTCAACATACGGTACCATAGAGAGCTAAGAGGAAACAAGACCTTGCACTAAAGCAGCTGAAGGTTTGACAAGTGTTTTGTTGATGCTGTTTGTTGTGGTATTGAACCAGGAAAAGATGGACTTTTCTAATTNGGGGTTGCAGTCTGCTCTTAATGAGTGGTGCTTACTTGGATGTTTTTGATCAAAGGAGATATATTCATTTATACTCTTTAGACTGTCTCACAGCATCGAATGCATAAAACAAGCTTAGATTTTCTCTGTGCTCATCTTTGCTGTGCCTCATTGGTGGTGAGGCAAGTACAACAGAAGTGGCACCCAGAAGGGAGTGAAAAGTGTTTTTAATTGGCAGTTTTCTACAAAACCTTGCAAGAGTCCTATCTTCAATATTACCCTCGGCAAACATGCTTTAGTATCAAAAGCATTAAAATTTGCCTGGATTTCAGTTGTGAACATTCCCAGTTCTCAAGTTCTATCAAACTTACACATAAAGTAAAACTCTGAAACACTATAGTAGTCTTCAGACAGGAAATCTCTGTGAACAGAGAACAGCTCTACATATACAGCTATTTCTGTAGTTGCATTTGGTATTAGTAGCAAGGCTTTGGGAGCAGGAAAGCTGAAGAACTAGCATCTACTCCTAGAGGAGCTCCCTGTACTAGATGCTATGCATAGCACTGAGGAGTGAGGAGCGCCAAGGTCAGAGAAGGAGGATAGTGAGGAGGAGATGCAGACACTGGAGCTGGTGTTTCCCTGCAGCCTATGGAGAGAACTGCATTGGAGCAGATATCCGCATAGCACTCCCAATTTTGGAGCTTTAGGCCAAAGCAGGTGAATGTTTCCTGACATAACTGTAGCTCTGGGGAGCCTGTGCTGGAGTAGGCCCTCCTGACAGGAGATATAACAACTCCAAATTAAATTTAGTTTCCACAAGTTCAGTCTGTTTGACCATGTCTGTAGTTAGCGAGTGATTCCCTCATCTTTATCTCTGCCCATGAGCCTTTCCATCCTATTTTCTACCCTAGACATCTGAGAAGGAAGAGTGAGAGAGCAGCTGGGTGAGAGCCTGGCAGCCAGCCAAAGTTAACCCACCACAATACTAGTTCAGGTAGTTCATATGTTTGATTTGTGAGAGCACAATCCTCCCCAAGTATACCAGTAACACCTTGTACACAGTAGCGTTTGCCCTTCTTGGATGCTTCCTTTACTAAGGGAGATTGAAAGAGAAACCAGAATGTGTCAGGTAGAGTAACTAGACTGATTCTTAGAAATAAATTACTAAGATACTAAGAGATTTGTAATTTTCATGTTCTTACCCTCTCAGGAGGATAATTCTTAATCTGCTTCGTTAAACAGCCTGTCGGGTTGTTTTCCACAATTATTTGTGTGTCAATGTTTGAGAACGATATAAAGAAAATGAGACTTGAGACTTAGTTTCCTTTTTTTGCTAACCAGTAATCTGTTTTAACTTCTGTAAACATACCATTGGAGCCAAATACCTTCTAATCTGACAGTTATTTCCCAATAACTTCTTTACTTCACTTTTAAAAGGTTCAGAAGTCAACTAGAAGTTATTTCCCTGATCCAACTTGCCCTGACCTTAAAGACTTGAATTACATTCAACTGAGAAAAGTATCTATTTACATGGTGTGTTTGCACCTGTTCAGAGGAGAAATGATTCAGAATGTACTATCCAAGCGGAATCATAAAAAGTTAGCATAAAATCTAATAAAATAAGAATGAGGTAAAGAAGGAAAACATAATTTATACTTTTAAGGTTTTCTGGATACAGAATGAGACAGGAATAATCATAGAATCATAGAATGGTAAGGTTGGAAGGAACCTCAAGGATCATCTAGTTCCAACCCCCTGCCATAGGCAGGGACACCTCCCACTAGTACATAATCGACATGGAAAGTCCAAAAGATTACCTGAAATTTATTTTGAGTGTGTATGTATCTGAGGCAAAAACATAAGAGATGCTTTGAATTTATAAGCTACCAAATCCAACTCTCCTTTGCAACATCGACTAAGAAATCTCACCCTAGGCATACAAGGACAAAAAGTCTTCATCGGTCTCTCCTACCTAAAGCATGCAATGTCAGCCTCTCACTCAAATTTAATTCAGTGCAGATATCATGGGCTGAGAATTTATGAAATACATGTAAACCATCACAACGAAAGGGTTGTTGGGTTCCCTCTTAATAGTGTGACACACGCTGCCACATGCTTAGTCTTCCCTCGAAATTTACATGAAACCAAACACTTGGATTATTTCAAACTGCATCTCATGGTCCCGGTCCTGTCTTCAGTTACTGAAGAGCAAGGCAAAGAAGCCATCAAGGAGGAAGACAAGGAGGGTGTGAAAAACTTGTCCTGGAGCTTTGACAAGCTGCCCAGGTTCTAGTCAAGGCAAAGGTGTCTTACCAAAAGGCCAGCAAAGTCCTAAGTATCTTTCTGTCTTAGAGAAAAGGGAGTTTTGTGGCAGGAGAGGTGGTTGGTTTGAGTTATTTTCTTTTTTATGAACTGTCTTCATTCTGCTCCCCTGTCCTTTCTTTTCATCTGTTGCACTGCGTAACCTGTTTCACAGTGCTGCTGCTGTGGGCAAAGGCGGAAGCCTGGAAGAGAAATGATTTGATTTGCTTCTGCTGAGATATTTATTTTCGCAAGATAGTAGTCTGATGATGAACGGTATAATACTGCTAGCAAACTTCTGTAATTGTTGATTAGCTATTGCTAGCATGATTGGAGTCTGTTGTCTGGGCCTAAATGAAAAATTCACAGGATTTTATACACTTGCAATACTTACATTAGTAGAGAATAATTTTCAGCTTCAATTTTAAAGACAAAGTGGCCGTTTTGACATTTAGAAAACAATACCAAAGGTTAATCTGAAAAACCGGAAGCCTTGACTTAGAGCAGAACACAGACTTCCTTCAACTCACAGTTAAGACCTCTAATTCTCTTATGATGGTGGAATTGTCAGGAACAATATTTACATTGTTTTATTGTACAATGTTTCAGTCTGAAATAACTCCAGGGTTTTATTAACTGCAAGACTGAGACCTATTCATCAGTTGTGCTGGTGCATTGCCTGATAATGCAATAAGCTTTCCTGAATGTATGAGTTGTTCTATTTCTTTTATATCAGTAATCAGTTCCAAGAGCATAATAAAAACAAGAGGTTTGTTTCTTTCTTACCGGTAGCAGAGTTGTAAATTATCATCCATCAGCAGTAACTGTTGCCATTTAATAAAAAAATTAAACCTTTCCTTAATATTATGTGGAACATTATAGATAAGAATAAACAGTGATATTAAAGGTGGTGCCAAAATGAAGGATTGCTGTAACTGAAGATGTGCAGGGGAGTTATTTATGTAGATAACAGTCTGGCAACAAAGACGAACTAATTCAGTTGTAATAAAATAGATAATCCTTTTTTTCCCTGAAATATATATATAAATATGAATAATTACTAACTCATTCACTGAGTATTTCAAAGACAGCAAAATTTAGTCAGAAACAAAAACTTGACTTTGTTGGATTAAAAAAAAATTTAAACAAATTAAAAAAAAAAAAAAAGAAGACAATGTTCCTGAAACTTCACATGCAAAAGTTATATGCATTTTGCCCAGGAAACTCAACATTCCTGTTTCAGTCCTGTCCTGCTTTGCTCAGACCATCAGGCTGTCATCAGAGTTGGTTTTTTTCCTAGATTTTTTTCAATCTTTTGCTGAGCTACATTTCAACTCTAAGCAATCAACATAGAAACTGCTACTTCAAAGTCTGCAGATCTTGCAACCAGAGCCAGATACACACCACATTTTTAAAATCACATGCCAGTCTTAACTGGCTGAAAAAATTCAACACTGAAAAGCCAGGCTTCCAAACACAGTCAGCAAGAACGATTTGATGTGAATCACTCTACAAGACATAGTTTGTATTTCAATGGAGTGATCAAGTGCTTACTCAGAAAAACATACATATAGTCTCTAGGAATAGCCAAGACAGACAAAATCTAACCTTAACCTAAATCACCCTTTCACCTCTCATTCTGGTCAGGTTAGCCCTTTCAGTGCTCTGCACTGGCACAGATAATCTTTGAGATTTTCTACAGCTAAAGGAATTTTGTGCATTATTTAAACACTTTCAAACCTTAACATCCTAAAGTAGCAAGTGTCATATTTGTTTGCAATATATCAGGTTTCTATAATATTTCACATTTTCTAATCACATTTCCTTTTTGTGAAACAAAATAAAGTGCACAGTCTGCACAACTGCCCTAAAGCACTCCTTACACCAGCAGTAGAAAAGCCCTTTCCCATCTACTCACCCCATGCCTTGCACTCAGAGATCAATAAAGCAATATCGTCAACAGGTATGAGCAGGAGATCATATTCCCAAGAAAACTGCTCTGTGGATGGACTGATTGTGAAGGTGATAATTCATCCTCTGTCCTTCAGCTAGGTGAAAATAGTCTTTTCCTCTTGCACAATGGCCAGTTGGCAACAGGATCATCACTCATGTTCTTCAGGAAAGGGGAAACCACTTTTCTGCTTGCAGAATGACACAGAGCACAACCTCATGGGCAGCTCCTTCACATTAGGTTGGGTATGAGATGGAGGAAGCAGAACAAAGGACCAGAAGACACTGAAGGTCAGCTGCTGGATGAATGCTGCCTGCCCCAGGATCCTCATCCAAGCGTGCAGCTGCAAGCTGACGTTAGGAGGACACTGCCCACAGCATCCTATAAATCCTGAAATTCAATACGGTGTCATCTAAACATAGAAATATGTTAACTACAGGAAAGATGCATTATGACCCAGCAATAAAATTCATTATTTTTTTGCTTAAGGTTTAAAAATGGAAGATATCTTTCCATTATCTCTTTTCTTGATATATAAGCTTTATAAATCATTGGGATTCCATTAGTCTACACTGGGAAACCAATTTATATGAGCAAATAATATTGTAATTTAATCACCTTTTATTTCCTTGGTGTCACGGTAGGCCTAAGCAGGCCAAATTAGGCTTGTACATATCCTGGTTTGCCCAGGCATGTTTTTCTGCTCTCCCTCCTGCTGTTTTGGGGAGAGCAACTGCGGGAAAAGGGACAAAGAACCTGGAGCCACTAAGTCTGGGTTCTGTGGCCAGCCCAGCAACTGCAGTAAACAAGGTGCACACGGTTGCCTTGTGCAAGGCTGTGTTCTGCCCAAAGAAGGGTAAAGCAAGCCTATGGCTTCACCCGATATGGCTTCACCCAATAGGGCGAAATCTTGGCTAACTGCCATTTGATTGGCTATCCCATGTCCAAAGGCCCATTAGTCTCGGGCTGTATTGGATAAAAGGAGATGAGCAGGGAGCACAGGTGCTTTTTGCCATTACAAGGTGTGTCCGTGCCTGCTGCCTCCTTGATCCTGAGATGAGGCTCTGATACCACCACGCATTCGGCCTGCATAGCCGGCGTGACACCATGCCCAGACTGCACACCGCAAGACATCCTGCCTGCACCTGAAAGCCTTCTGCCCAGACGGAAGCGCTGGAAATGACACAGATCATNGTGTCCATCTAGTGAGCAAGCGGCGTACTGGCCACAAGCGGTATACTGACCGCAAAGCCTTCTCTTTCAGTTTAGTTGAGTTCAATTAATACATATATTCATTAGTTACTTCTAGATCCTATATTATAACCTGTTTATAGTTTCCTAATGATACAAGAACCTGTTGTTATTATTATTTTGATGATCGGGGTGCCGTGAGTTCTGAATATTTAATATTAATAAACCATATTAATATTTTTAAAATATTCTCACAGTAATTAATTACCAATTCCATTACACTCACAGAACTGGCCAATGAGCCCAAGGAAGATGCAGATGAGGAACTCCTCCACTGGCATATTCTCTGGCCAGAGAGAATGCCAGTGAATACACCCGGTACAGTGAACTGTGGCACAGCATGACCACAAGCAGCAGATTAATATCCACTTCTTCTCAGTCACCAGCTAGAAAGGACCATTAGAACAAGTAAACTGAAGAACAGAAGAGAAACTTTTGTTTCCTATCCCTAGTCCCTACTAACACAGCTGCCGCTTCCAGCCCACTCTCTAATAACTTTTTTCTATCATTTCTCTCTTCTTTTACATTCTCCTTCCTTATTGCCGGCCTGTGACAGCACAGGTAAGCAGAGGTCTTGACCTTTAGGGTTCATCCAAAAAGGGAAGATCTGCTGGACACTAGCTCCTGAGAACGTGCGAGAGCCTGGGGTGCTCTATGAGCACCTCCAAGTTTTTGATGTGAATGTTCAACAAAAATTTGTAAGGAAAAAAAGTCTTTACTGAAAACAGGTTGTAAGGACCAAATGTATCATTTGGCCTCTTAAAAGAGGAAAAGACTCCAAACTTCTTTCCTAATGGGTCTTTACACAAATTGTATAAGGTACAAGAGCATCAATGGGTACTTAAAAGACAGGAAATTGATTGCAAACATTTTCTAGAACAATGAGTCCAGCAAGACATCCAGTGTACCATTATAGATTTAGTATTTGGGCATGAGAAGCCATACTTCATAAACTCACACATTACATATCCTGAGAAAAATCATGGCTGCCCTACCGAAGATGGAGAATAGAGAGAATTTGCTAAACAGTCTCTGCAAATGATGTTATATGCTTCAAAGATTAGCAACATAAAGATTCTTTCATATTAACTGTAGCACTTCTGTGCTATAATAGCTTAACAAATATACTTAGGATTTTTACAATAAAGAGAAAGTGATAAGGTAATTAGTTACTACCCACAAAAAGCTTTGAAACTATTCAACATACCACCAAAATTGCACACCAGATTAGTAGGTCGTAAATGATAATCTAGCACAAACCCCAAATGATGGCTTTTGCATTCCAGAGTGATAACATTATTCCCAGCTAGGAGGGAATAAAAAATACAAATCAGTTTTTCATTGTGACTGAAAACTTTCCAGTTACAATTCACAGGCAGTTCAGTATTTTATGCACAAGCGAACAAAGCAAGCAACATTTAAATGACAAGAGTTATCAGTCTTATTTGTATATTGCAGCTGTTTGGAAAGCCACAGGGCAGAGGCATTTATATACAAGATAAGCTCAGTCTGTAGAACAAATTAATGCTGGATTGTGAATTAAATGGCATGTCTTCGGACAGCTAATTAGCTTTGTGCTGCTCAATTAAGCTTTGAAAGGACATGGTGTGTTTCTTGATGGAAGAGAAAACATTTCCAGGCTGTTTCACATTCTCAATGTTTTCTGTATCTTTGGCTGAGAAATCCAAGGAGAGAAAGGAAAATTCAGCAGCCTTACTGAAAGGTATCAAAGTCTAAACTACAAAGTATGGAACAAAGTGATTTTCAACAGTCCTAGAAAACTTTGATTTGATGTCAAATGGCTTAAAATCCCTGGTTTGGGACAGGAAGGAACTAGAAATCCATGCCTTCAATGTTTTAAGAAAGCATTAAAAGCTGCAATACTTCTCCAAGAAGAGGATACACAAGCTGCAGAATAGCTTTCAATTATTTGTTTATATTGCATCTTTCTTCCGTTAATCCAACATTTTCCACCTCTTTTCATTCCAGCCAGTATCCTAAGTATGTGTATTGAGCAATCAACACTCAAGTGCCATTTGGGTTCCTCATTCAACATGAAATAGACATTCAAGTTCCAGGTCTTGATTCAGTCAAAATTATGTTTCTCTTGTGGTTATCCAAACCCTTTGAGACTTAAATGGTAAGTGAAAACCTTCCAAGATCAAGTTTCTTTCAAGAACTTCAGTACCAGATTTTTTTCTCTGCTGGTAGTAACTAGACAGGTGACTTTTAACATCTTTTCTGCTTGTCAAATTAGAGTAGAAAAGCCTGGTTGAATTGGCATGGAGAGGGGATAAAACTAAATGACATTTGTGGAAAGAAGCAAAGGTTTTCAAATATAAAACCACAGTGATTTTGGCTACATTTTGCTCTAGCAGCGGGATCTGTCTTGTAGGACAAGAGATCAAATTCTCTTTCCTAGTTAAATTTTCATTGCTCTGCACATTAATCTACTGTTGAGCCACAAAGTACACATGCAGAGTATTTATTCAGTGTAAGCCACTAACCATGAAAGAGGAGAAACCTGTGATCAAATGCTGCCCTTTGGTATCATGAACTTCACACGTCAGAGGTCCCTTATCAGATTCTTGTACTGGGGTATTTTCTTCAGCCTGAATCTTAATGTTAAGACCATTTAACAAGTATTGTGGATTGTGAAGTACATAAACATCAAGTATTTCTGTCACTGAAGATGTGTAGGGGACAAAACATGAGAAAACTCTTAAGCTTTGGAGTGGTTCTTCATCTTCAGTCAACGCTTTTACTTATTGTGCTTTTGTAAGCAGATTCTGATTCTGAGCAACTGCATCCTGGAGGCAGATATGGAAATCCAGCCCAAGGAAGGACTGTCATGTGGTGACCTGCAGGAGGGAGTACACACTGCATATACAGTGACATGACCATATATGCATATAATACGTGTGTATGCATGTGTATTATACACAGCATTAAGTATAAATCAGTATAAATCTGCATGCTATTATGGCACTTCAGAGAGATTACCTTGTCAGAAATGTGCAGAATAGCTGTGTATCAGGGATTTCTCTTCTGTAACCATACTTTTAAGGATTTGTACTCCCAAAGCCACAGTTTAGTGCTGTACATCTACAATGGTAGACAAGTATATAAATAGATGTGTTCTATGCCACGTATGCTCATCTGTAAGGCCATGACAGAGAACTCCTTTTAAATACCTGCAGTTTTTAAATAAAATAAAAAACTACACAAACAGGGCAGCAGCTGCAGAAGGCAGGCACAACTCCCCACGTTGAAAGACAACTGTGGTGCCACAGACAGACCAAAGAAGCAGGTTCTTCACATAAAGAAATTAGTCTGAGAACATTATCTTCAATACATTATCACCTGATGTTGGGAGCAGTTCTCCCATAAACATATGAAGATTTCCTCCAAACCACATTTTCATTTAGAAATCTAACAGGAGATGTTTGTCAGATTTCAGTAGTAAAACAAGCAATTTCATTATTTAAACATTGGAAAGAGGCACAAAACACATTTTCAGTCACCTCTCTTCTGTGAGTCATGTTTCTGTGGCAACCAAAAGGCTGAGTTTCTACAAGGACAGAGGAGTTAGATCTGCCATTGCTACTACTTTCACAATGACTAAAATGTTCAAGTCATACAGATGGCCCCAAAATTTTAAGTTATAGCTACTAAGCAAAAATTTTTGGTTACTTTCATGTTTTGGGTTTTCTTTATTTCTTTGTTAAAGGAATCATTAGTTTTATTTCTGCATGGTTTCTCTCCCAGTATTCATAACACCATCTTTAATTAAGAGAACTCTGAAAACTCTAAATGCACTTCAGATATGCCAGCTGTCATAAGCCTGTATATAAGTCAGAAGTGGTTCATATAGAAGTTGTCAGATCTGAGAAACATCATTTGTCAGTTCTGTATTTAGCATTCTCATAGTGAATCTGATGCTGTGTCACGAGTGAATAATCAGTGAGAGCCAGCCATTAAAGGAAGAGAGTTTGCTTTGTTCTGAGTCCAAGAAAACATTTAGCATTGTTACTTCCTAAATTGTATGTGAATCCTGCCCCACTTTGTTACTCAAAACCCTTAATATGATGGGTTGAAAACAGACCTGCAACCACTAAATACTGTGCTATATTACTGCTGCAAATTCTGCAGCGTTGCATCTCAAACCAACGCTACAAAACCAGCACAGAGGGAAACAGCTCCTGAGCCCTGATTTCTAAGACTTTGCATAAGTTAAAGTCACATGGAAGGAAACAAACATGCACAAAAAGGAAAAGCAGGAGAAAGAATTAAATGAAAAACTCACAGTAACTGAAACCAAGCAAAGTCTTTTGGAAGAAACAAGAGACAATTTTTTTCCTTAGCATAAGAAATGATAGGGGTTGAAATGTTTCTTTCACAGGTAATCAGCTTCTGAGCATATGGCCCAGATGTTTCAGCACTGGCTCCAGACCACCTCTGGGGCAGCAGATCCTCTCCTATGCCCAGCACCATCCTACACCACAGCCTCAGAGGCTTCTGCGATTGTGTCTGCACCAGCTCAAGCTGGTGAGCACAAGTGCTGCTTTCCTTAGCTGCCTCTCCCATACTACGTCCCAGCAAAGCCCCTTCTGAGCTCAGAAGCCTCCCTGTATAGGAAAGACAGAGCTGTAAGTTGTGATAGACATTTCAACCTTAGTAGCCTGTGCACAAAGATTAATGTCAGCAGAAACCTAGATAAAAGCTTGACTGTGTTGAATGCCAGAAATGTTCCTTACTTCCTCTTTCATTATAAAAAAATTATTTTATCTTGACTTTTCGGAAATACGTTGTGCTTGCTCTTTCAATTAACTTAGTGTTCTGTTTTCCATTAATACAGTACAGCATAACTGTAACCCATTGTACTGTCCCAGGGCTCTTTTCAAAGACACTGACTTACAGTACAAAATGGATTTGGTGCGTCTTGCCAGTTAGAAAATTGCTAAGGTAAAGTCAAGAAGCAGACATGTTTGCATTCATTTCATCTTCAGCTCCTATTTCCCCAAGAAAGCTGCAGCAGGCAGTTCAACATAAAAGAAAGTTATTAAAAATTCCACACCCTTGAAGCAATCTTCATAAAACTGATAAAAAATTCAATTTTCAAGTTGCTTAATACAGCCTTCTCTTGACTAACGCAGTTATCCTAACTAAAGGACCTTTTAAACTAATGACCTGGAAGGAATAGGGAATATTTCATTTGAATTTGTGAAAATTTGAAGAACTGCTCTGTACTCTGATTTTCTGCATCTCTTAGTACTATTAGTAGTCCCTGAGCATCCTTTTCTGTCATGGAATATTATAGGAAAGAACAGGATGATTCATAATGCAGCACAAGTGATTAAGGATGTTTGAACTCAAATATTAATAAGTTGCTGGTCATATATTTAAAACAAAGTCATGTATACATAATGCTTTATGATCCCAAATCAAATATTGCAATAGATAAGATAATAAAAGTTTGCCTAACTAAACCACCCAGGACCACAACACATAATAAATGATCTTCAGACTTTGTTTCTGAATCAACGTTCAGATCATTTGCATCTTACAAAGCTTTTGTAAATGCAATGCTTTAAAATAAAATAAAATAAATTTTAAAGACTTTACAGAAAATAGTGGCATAAACCTACAATAAAACCTAGACTTCTAAATTTTCAGATATTCGGTTTAGCTACAGTGCTGAAAAGATAGCTTCTAAAAAGCTTGCATCTCTATGAAAAAAAGCCACATGGAAATCAGTCTGCACTAAAAGTCAAATGGCAGATAAAAAATTTGTCTTTCTCAGTTCTGTTTGAAGACAGTGGCCTAGATTTCTAAAAAACTCTCTAAAACAGCCATGCAGTGGTACAGAGAGATGGATCATGCCTGGTCCCAGGTAATGACAACACCCTCACTGCCACCTAAAGCTTCCTCTGGGCTAACACCCTCAGTAAACAGGAGTTCACTCCTGAACTAAACCAGCATCTCCATCAGCTGGTGTTGTATTTAGTCTTTACTGTCTCACAAAGTCTAATATTAAGCCATTCAGACAAGATCTCCTCATAGCAGAGAGCCACAAGCACTGAAGATGGCACTTGGGCAAGCATAAGCAAGTCAGGGTCCCCAATCTACATCTTAGCAGAAAAGCTTCAAGTGATGCAGTTTTGCCTGATACTCAAATTGCACTGTACTGCTTGCTGACAGAGTTGAAAGGCCTGCATCCTGACAAGGATTCTGCCTTGTGAAGAAGCTTGAGCAGTTTAAAACAAACACCAGGAAAGGTAATATTTTGCAACAGAATGTTTCCACAGATCCTCATCAAAGCCTCTCAGCCTCTCACAGGGATGAAGCCTTCTTCTCTGAACCACAACTATTCCTTTTAATGTCTGGTGGGGTTTTAGTTCTGATTTGAGAAACAGCTTGTGTATTGATTAGGGAGAGAAAGGGGGAAATCCAGCTGTGAAATTGTTCTTTTGAAGATATTCTTTTCCAACTTCATGCAAATATCTAATGAAGTTGGAAATATTTGCAACATCATTCAAGTAGCTGGAGGTAGTCATCTCTCAGAAGCTTCTGATCTGATTCTACTGAGAACTGCAGAGATTTGGGATGAACAAGTATCCCCCTGGACTCAGATGCTGTCTCCAAGAGCTACTTTTTAAAGCAAATAAGCAGAGCTAAATCAATTTGTAGGTGAACAACTGCAGAAATTAGTTTCTTTTGACTAGTCACTTTCATGAATTGCAGCTGCAGCTTCATTATCTAATTAAGTACAGTTTATGTTGTTAGCAACATGTTCATACACTAACTGAGCACCATGTGCTATTTATGAGCAGCTGTCATGAGTCTTCAAGTTTTTACATATGTCATAGAGATATAGGATAATATCTGGATAACTTTAGCTCTAGAAATTTCTGAAGATGCTCTGATTAATTGGGCTTAAGAGTAATGTATGTTACAACCAAGCCTCTGTCACACTTGGGTGAAAGGATCAAGCAGCTCACATAGATACAGCAACACCATTTCAAAACGTAGTCTAAACAGAGCCAAACAAATTAAAAGAAAAATGCCTTAACCCCACTTAACAGAGAATTTAATCTCCAAGTAAGATACCAAAGGGACATTTTCCCCAGAATTCTCAAGCTTTGGTAATAAAACTGCCCTTATTCAAACTGTCCCTTGTTGTCACACAGAGCGGCGCTTTCAGGAAGGGTTTACTGTTGACTTCTGCCTGCTCCGTTTAAAGTTGGTGGCAAATCAACTGCCACAGAAGCATGAGCACAGAAAAGCCAAGGGAAAAGGCTTTTAAGGTCTTCCTCATAATATGCACAGTGAGAAGGCAATTTGACTTGCACTATTGGTTTGAACAAAGCTTCAGCGTGCTTTCACACCTGCTTTCTAGTGAGCTACAGTGGTTGCTAAAGCATAAGCACAATCTCCCATCACCTTATAAAGTCAACACATTACAGTTTATTGGATGGAGTCATTTACACAGTAATAACAACACTTAAGACACAGAGCACAACAACTCATTTTCTTAAATCTACAACCAGCAGGTTTCACTGCAGGAGTAAAGAGTACATGCTTCGTTCACCTCTTATTAGTCTGCATATTTTGCCAGACACTTTAAGAAATGTTTACCAAAAAATCCTCTGTTTTCAGACATTGAGGCATTCAGATAAGCTGCTCATAGGGGAGTCAATCTGCACAGGAGTGCAGGAGGGCTTCCTCCAACTTTTAGAAAGCTGTGATATCTCTGGCTATAGAAAGCAACAACCAGAAAGGTTAAATGAAGTCCTTTGCCAGAAGAAAAGCCCCAGTGAAATAGCTGTTCCCTGAAAGTTTTGCTCTCTTGTAGAACATTTATTTGGATGCTCCTAGAAAGTTTTTGGACAATTAACTTGAGGCATAGGACAATGAGCCATGTTTTCTGAAGGACATTAACTGTCAACTGCAGACAAAGCTAAATCTCTTTGGACATCATTTTCCCCATCTTAAGTTTGACTCCACAAGCAATGATACAGCAACTGTGCACACACCAATGAGACATCACATTGCACATCCCAGGTGCACACAGGGTTACCACCATTTTAAAGTTCACACATCACACACAGGCAGATGAAGGGCATAACTCAAAACACAGAGACAAGTGTTTTCTAAGGCTCCTGAAAGCAAAGTTCCACTCACTGCAAGTTGTTGAAAGTTTCACACAGCTTCATTCCTAAAAGCATGTAATCATTAAGACTTGTGAGGCAGCAATTCAGTCCAGGTTATCTACTAATTTCTCTCTAATTTTTGCTGACCTTCCAGTTTCGGTGGTTTCAAAGAGAAGAGAAGCAAAACTGAATTTTGCTGTTTCACAGCATGTTTGAGGCTGAGATGTGCTCTGGGGATCAGGCAGGCAACAGCTTTCTCCAGCAGCACTGGCATCTCCTACACAGTTGGCCCTGTAGAGCTGTCTTCCCCTTGCTCTCTGCAACAAGGTAAAATGGGAAGACATGGCTAAATGGATAACCAAGCTAATGATTTGTGGAGCCAAACTGTCATTCTCAGAGCAGCCTTTTGCAATTTTGGTATCCTTGTGGAGCTGTTCTGATTTGGGGGAGTTGGTATCTGATACACAGTGTCACCAACACATACAGTGACTGAGAGATGACAGTCACAAATTGGTGAGAGCGAAGCCTCCCCCCAGCATGTCTGTGAGCAGCTACCAGGCAGAAAGCAGTAATAATGTTGCACTTATTTGTCAAAATACAGCTTAATTCGGGAAGCTGACAGAGACAAGAATTGTACAATGGGGTTTTGAGAGATGCTATTACAAAAAAAGAAAAGCAACCATGAAAGATTAATTATTTGCTGCAAGCTATTTGGTAAGTTACATCTCAGGATTATTTTGTTTTGTTTTAATGTATTTGCTCGTTACATTTCACTCTAAATGAAAGTCTATAACCTTTTAACCACATCTTACTAGTTCACTAATTCTTGCTGGTTTCATTAGCATTAATCAGATGAAACATCTGACTGAATAAATACACTAATGTGTTGTCTTCAACTGCACTGTCGGTGTCACTTTGCCGGAGTCAAACATACACCTTTGAAACCTAGAACTGCTGTCCAGCACCATCTTGCCAATAAACTAAATGCTATGGATGTTTTTTTAGAAAATAAATGCTGAAATTATTCAACCACTGACAAAACTGATGAGTATTTACACAAGTTCTTTGGCATAATTCACCTGAAGATCACAATTATGTTTTTTCCCCTCACAGTGTTTGTGGAAGGGCTTGATCTCCAGCAAACAGTAAATACTGCTCTAACGGTACAGGCAGGGCAAAACAGATAATCCATTGTGAGAGTATCTACATCCAGAGACTGTCTCTCTGCTCATCAGTTGCATGGGTCAGGACAAACAAGTCAGACTAATCCCCAAATCTGTTTTCTCTGAGAAGCTCTATATTAGAACTATCTAGAAAATGAAATAGAGATAAAAACAAAGAGTTCTGCAATATCTTAGCATTTCCAGAAATAAAAATACATTTCTCAAAGAAAGAAAATACCTTCTCAAGCAAGTACCTTTCCAACTACAATAAGGAGCCTGGGCTAGCTCTGGGGACTTGTCAGGTCCTGAGTCAGAGCAGAAGCCTGATGTGCCTTCTGTCAGGACGTGGTATGGTTTTCTAGCAAAGCTCACACTGCATTGAAAGATGAAGCCAGTTC
Organism: Semnornis frantzii; assembly: GCA_013399775.1. Taxonomy (NCBI): domain Eukaryota; kingdom Metazoa; phylum Chordata; class Aves; order Piciformes; family Ramphastidae; genus Semnornis; species Semnornis frantzii. The sequence goes on from VWYK01077698.1 coordinate 19,620, forward strand.
AACATGTTCCCATGAAATGGGGACATTCTGGCAAGAGCAGTGTCTTCAAAAAAATTCTAAATAGCTTCACTTGGTGTGATTTTGTTACAGAAATAGATCTTGACAGTGTTTGTTGTCACCCACCAATTTCCATTAGAAGAATGGAAACACAGCATAAGCTGCTTGTCATAAAAGGTTGTCATCATTTGAAGTTTCATCTCCACACATAATTTCTTTGTTCCTGTTTCACTTCAAAACATATTTTACACATTATTATACTGTATTATATGCCCCTGAGTAATCCATTCAGCAATTCACTGTATAGACTGAGCTAAATACAGGCTTTTAATTTGTTTAATCCTATTAACATAGAAACAGATACATTTTAAAATATTTTTTTAAAGAAATGTAGCTGTTAAAAAAAAAAATCAAAGTACTTTTACCTGCATGGTTTATTTCCATAAACGGATTTAAATAATATTCTTCTACCTTCACTAAAACAATTGCTTCTAATCACATATTACTATGTAAAAGAAAGCAAACCCTACATACTGACAGCTCATGTTGGTCGTTTGGATAGATGATATAAGGCTGGCCTTGCAAAAGCTGTCCTTTAAAAGTTCTGTCAGGTCCCATGAAGCAAAGGTCTTCCTCCCCACTTGTAAAGGGATGGGGTAAATTAATTAATGCGAGATGATATA
>VWYK01077700.1:0-15738 GCA_013399775.1 Semnornis frantzii
AGGTCCTTCTTGAACTTAGGGGCGCCAAACTAAGGAAATAAGGAATTACAGATTTTTGTTCATCTTTCTCAGGTACAGTTGATCTACTTCTTAAAATTTAGGGGCTGTATTTCAAAACATAGTTGGAAAATAATTTCTAACATAGATTTCAGCAGCAGCATACTTTTGGTCTGAAAAGTCCCGAACTACTATTTGATCAAACATGAATTATCCATAACAGTCACATTATGCAGAGAGAAGGCCTACATTACTTGTGCAAATGTAATGGTGTTCTGATGAGTAAGGATCCTAGAGTAGATGTGTGATACAGCTGAAAGCATGTTCTTAATAACAAACCCAGAAAATAAGCACTTTCATTCTATACTGCTACATCATTGACATATTTACCATATTTGCGAGGATACTAATTAGAATCATAGAATCATGAAATCAAGGAACAGTCCGGCCTGGAAGTGACCTCCAAAGATCATCCAGTCCAACGCACCCTGCAGTTAGCAGTGACATCCTCAACTAGACCAGGCTGCCCACAGCCCTGTTCAGCCTCACCTTGAATATCTCCAGGGATGGGGCCCCAGCCACCTCCCTGGGCATCCTGTTCCACCACCCTCATAGTAAAGAACTTGTTCCTAATATCCGATCTAAATCCGCTCTCCTCTAGCTTGAAGACATTGTCCCTCATCCTGCAGGCTTTGTAAACAGTCTCTCTCCATCCTTCTTGTAGGCCCCCTTCAGGTACTGGCAGGCTGCTACTAAGTCTTCCTGGAGCCTTCTCTTCCCCAGACTGAACAACCACAGCTCCCTCAGCCTGTCCTTGTAGTGGAGGTGCTCCAAATCCCTGATCATTTTCATGGCCCTCCTCTGGATCTGTTCCATCAGATGCATGTCCTTCCTATGTTGAGGGCTCCAGACCTGGACACAGTACTCCAGGTGAAGTCTCACCAGAGTAAAGTGACAGAATCACCTCTCTGGATCTGCTGGCCATTGCATCTTTTGCTGCAGCCCACGATAGATTGTCTTTTAAAAGGTTTATCTCGGATTTTCCTTTAAAAATTATTATCTATTAGAATATTATCTATTAAATTCTATTCTTTTTACCATTGACCTGGTGATGCTGGGTTAATGGTTGGACTCAAGGATCTTCAAGGTCTTTTCCAACCTTAATGATTCTATGACTCTGTGCTGTAGTATTTAGCATATTGCTGGCCAACAAAATTAAGATCTTAAGAAACTGTGTGTCTTAATATAAGCACATATGCCATCATATGCACAGAGCATCAACTCTTTTCAGATCCCACTTTTTTTCTCTGAGAATTCTCCACTGTCTTTTGATTCAATTCAGACAGATTTTTATTACATTAATGTTGTTATTGTCATAGGGCAACTCTTTCAATCTTAGCTTGAATTTGTAACTTTAGGGTTTGTTTTTTGAAGAGTGTCTCTTACCGATGTCAAGTATCTGCTGAATATACAGCTTCTTGAGTGTATGTGGGGGTGACTAATTAAAGATTCTTTTACTGATACATAGTGATTGTTCTAAGGAAATGTTAACCTTTTAACAAAAACACCAACATAAAAAAAAAATCCCTTGGAAAAGGAAATGGCTTGGACTCCAGTTATACAACCCTGGAGTGATAACAGTGGGATCTTCTTGGTATTGTTTCCACTGTACAAAATGATTTACCCAGCTGCAGGTCTTGCCAAACAAACCCTAGCTGAAACTTGATGTAGTGGTTTACACTGCTGGTAGCAATGTACTCGTCCTTACACCAGGGATGGGAGAGTGTAGTAAGGGACCAGATCTAACTGGCACAGCTCACAAGATAAAGTATCTCAGCTTCACCGTCAAAAGCTAATGCTTGAAAATGTAAATTGAAAGGGCTGGAAATAGCGTCTCATACCAGTTGTGCTTCAGGGCTGGTCGTGCCTGATAAGAGATGTGGGAGAGACAGTAAGGAGCAGACATGCCTTGAGCTATGCCAGCGAGAATTTCCTGGAGAGGTTTGGTGTGAGCCTTGCCTCTGACTAGCTGGTTGGCAGCAGTCTCATTACTTTGTAGGAGTTAATGCAACTCTCGGTTTTAATGCCTGTGCCTTGAGGAAACAAGCAAACATTTGAGGTGAAGAGGAAGCAAGAGAGACAAGACCAGCTGCAAATACCAAGACACACAATGGAAACAATTAAATTGGATTTTCTTCACGGTGTGAAGTGCAAGGATGTGATGCTGGATGAAACATAACTAAACCTTGAATTTCTCCAAGGTAAATTATGTTAACCTAGCCCATTCACTTTTTCTAGAACGAGAAGTGGTTTTCTAGAACACAAATGTGAGGGAAGTAAGAAAACAGTGGCATGGTGTCACTTGGGGAAGGCAGCAGAGGTAGAAGGCGTGAGGCATATTACATAGTGACTGAAGCAGTAGGGTTTATTGTGTTGAGAGCAGACCTACAGGAAGAGGGAGTTGTGGAAGACCAGGCTGTGGGCGGCATTTTACTCACTCCTTAATGGCTTTGGCCACAACAAGGAAGCTTGTTGGTCAAATTATGGCACAAAGCAGGGAGTCACTGCTATGGAATCACAGAATGCCAGAGATTGGAAGGGACCTCCAAAGAGCATCGAGTCCAACCTCCGTGCCAAAAGCAGGATCACATAGGGTAGCCCGAACAGAAATGCATCCAGGTGTGTTTTGAAAGTCTCCAGAGGTGACTCCACAACCGCCCATGGCAGCCTGTTGCAGTGCCAGGAGTGAAGTCCTCACAGTAGGGAGATCACCATGCTTCTTTACCTGAGCACGAAGGGCCAAGTCCCGGGAAGGTGCCGAGGGAAACACGGGCTCGGCGCTAGCGGCACAGTGCCGGCGCGACGCTGTTGCCCGGCAGCCCTCGTGCACTACGGGCCTCTGACCCCGGCAGGGCAGGGCCACTCCGCCGCAGCCAGCAACGGCCCGACCCAAGATGGCCGGGGGCGCTGCACCGGGCGCTAACAGCCGCGAGGCGGCTGGGCGGGGCGAGGCCTCGGCGGAGGCTGGGCAACCGCCGCCCGCCCCACGCCCTGCCCCCACCTTCCGCCGCCTGCTTCTTCGTTCCTGTGCTGCCTGGCGCTGTTCTCGCTGGCGGCGGCATCTTGCGGCCAGATCAGCCACGGCAGCGGGTGAGTGGCGGAGGCGGCGGGGAGGGGACCTGGGGTGCCGCTCGGGGCAGCCGTTCTTCACCCCGCTCTGGGGACGGGCGGGCGCTGCCTGTCGGACAGTTGCCTGCCGGGCGCGCCTGCGGCTCCCCGCGCTCGGGTGGGGCCCGTTTCCTGGTGCGCCCTTGTGCGGAAAGTGCTGGGAGCCCCGACCCGGCCGTGCCCTGGCAGAGCCCGGGGGGGCCAGTGGAGGTCTTGCCGGGGGGGTGCCTCAGTGGGAAGGAGACCTGTAAACACGGCTCAGCCGAGGAGCCATCTTCCCAGGTATTGGCAGTATGCGCAGCGGTCGAGGTCGGTGCGGCTGCTCGCAAGGATGGATTTCTGCTCACTAACCGTTCCGTGAATTTCCAGCGAATAAAGAGCAATTTAGCTCTCCTACTACCGACTGAAAAATCATGCTGATTTCCAGCCATGTGTTGGCATCAGAAATACTAAGAGTTTAATAGTTGGAGTACACTTTTGATCGTCGGTATGTCGAGGATATGACAATATAATGTAAATATTTAAGTGTGCTTAACTACATAGAATCTCCCTTACATAACCACGGTCCTCCAATCTCGAAAGTTTCCCATAATAACGGAGAATTTTATTTTTAATTCTAAGCATCACTATTTAAATTGATAGTGTATGAGCGAAAAGAATTTAAGGAGTTAAAGCAAAAAAACCCTTCAAAGTTAAAATAAATGGAAGCTAATTATGCCATCGTAATGACCAATATTAAAATAGGCGATTTGACAAATTAAGAATGACAAATTAATTTTTTTGCTAGATGGGTCATATTTTCCTTGGTGTCTTGTACAATGTATTTAATGCTCAGTTAAGCAATATCTGAATTTTTGTAGAAAGCATCTAAGGCAATGAAATTGTGCAGCCCTGCTACCATGCCCATTTAAGGCAGCTTTGCTGAGGTGGTGCCACAGCAGCGCGTCGTCCCCTGGGCATTTGTTGTTGCCGTGTGTTAGAGATGAAATTGAGGCTTGGATGGAGGAGGTTGCCTGAAACCCATGCTGAAACTAAACTTCCTCGGTTTTGCATGTTACAAAATGGCAGATTTTTCCAATTGAATTTGAAATCTGAAAATCAGCTCACTTAAAAAGGTTTTTGTTTCTTGGACAAGTCACGAGGGGTCAGGAGGTGAAACTGTGTCACTTATTGTTACTCATTTAAAAAGGGAGGGGAAGCTTTTCTCTTAGGAGGAGCTTGCGCTACATCCAGATGTCATTTTTCTAACCCTAGTTACTTACCAGATCTGCCCAGAAATCCGAGTTTCTTGAACAATAGAGAGGGTCTCAGTGTTCACAGAGCCCCTTTTGGACAGTGCTTAGCTCTGGAAAGTCTCTCTCAACCTTTTGTTCCAGGTTCCATTGTAAGCACCTAGGGAAGCTGCATTTGACTCATAGCTTTGTCTGTGATTCCCAGTTTTTTGTGATTACCTTGAAGCCAGGTTTTGCTTAGAGTTTCCTACTTAAAAGTTTCATTGTATTGATACTGCTTTACATAGCATAGATACTAAAACACTTTTTGGGTGCCTGCAGTTAAAAACCACTAGGGCTTTGTAGCAGAATAGTGGTTTGTGTGACTGTAGTGTTGCCATCTACCAAGTCAAAAGGCATTGGTGCACAGTGGTGAAAATCGTGGTGTTTAACAAGGATATACAGCACGTGTTTGGCAGTGTAGCATTTCCTTGGGATCACTATAAATGGAAATAAATGTTGACCTTCTTAGGCCACTAGCATAATTTGTCTCTGGTTCAGTTCCACTCTGGGTAGGAGGAGTGTGGTGTGCTATGCGCATAGGTCTGACATCAGCTGGATGTCTGCAGTGTGTTGCCAGGATAAGTGGAAAGCTGTGGTGTGATTTAATAAATCCAAATCCACCACATACCCTATATTCCAGAGAGGAATTTAAAGGACAATATTCTATTTTTATTTGGGACATTGCTAGAAAGTTGCAAACCCCTGAGGACCTGTGACGTTATCAAGATGCTCTGATTCTATGGCAGCCTAATCTCATTCTTTTAAAACACACACCCTTCCCCACCCCGACTTTACCACATTTTTCATGTGTCGAGATTAACTCCCTATATTTGTGTTTCAGTTGTACTGAGTTTGTAGTGTCTGTTCCCTTCCTCACAAATGTGCAGGTCCTGTGGTTCTTTATCCATTCGAGACTGAAATACCAGATTATCCTGTAGGCACATGTCTGCAGGCTACTGGAATTCACAAAGTGCTGCAGCATTCCTGATGAGGTGAGAACAGGCCAAGATGACATAAAGGATTTACAGGTCTCCTAATAACTTTGGAAATGTGTGTTTTATTTTTTAGGCCACAATGAATGTGGAACATGAAATTAGCCTCTTAGTTGAGGAGATTCGACGATTGGGAACAAAAAGTAAGTATTGCAAGTAGGTCTGGCAGATGTAGTACTATTATACATACTTGTAAATGTATATGACATACATGCTATACAGACGTACTCATATCAACCTATAAACTTGGCCCATTTAATTAAACAGGCTCAGGTAACCTGAAAACTCATGTGTATATTTCATGTGGATTACATGGTACTCCCTGTGTCTTGTCCTTTAAAGTAGTTCTGTTACAGAGTTAAACATTGAAGGCTCTGCAGCCTCTGCATGCCTGAAACTAATCCAGGGGTTGTAAGTGTGGTCTCAATATTCCTTACTTAGGAGGTAGCCTTTTCTCTTAAGATTGTTGTTGTGTGTTAAAAATCCGCTTTGCAAATATTTATGCAATTTGTGTGTGTGCTGCCTGCTGTCATAATTCTGTTCTGATGCAACATCATTCAGTTCCATTTGTTTGTCAAAACCTAAGCAAATACATAACCTCTTACGTTTTGTATGGCTGCATCTTGGCTCTAGGAACAACCTAGCCAACCTTAAGACATATCTTTAAATTATTTTTGTGTGAAAAATGAATTCACATTGCAAGTTTTTCAATGTGTACCTTAAATATTAGTAAGTGGATGCAATTATTTTTGAAAAATTAATGAACATTTTGATTATTGAAAATTAAATTTCTTCCTTACGCTTCAGAGCAGTTCAGTAGCCTGTGCCGGTCACAGGTTTCAGAAAGTCATCAGTAAAAACAGACATAGCAAATACGTTGTCTTTAATATGAGTCTCTAGAAAAAAAGGAGGAGTTCAGCCTATAATTTGTTACCATTCATGATACATTCCCCAATAAACTAGGAAACACCGTGGGGTTTACTTTCAGCATTTTGATGGTGTGTCATTTTGTTTCCCTAGTAGTCTCCTAACTGAAAGAAAACCTGCATGTGTTTTCGTGTTATATCTTTGAATCAGATGCTGATGGACAAGTGAGCGTGAAGTTTGGTGTGCTCTTTGCTGATGAAAAGTGTGCCAACCTCTTTGAAGCCCTAGTGGGAACTCTTAAGGCTGCAAAACGACGGAAGATTGTCACTTATAATGGAGAGCTGCTTTTACAAGGCGTTCATGACAACGTTGATATCATGTTGCTGCAGGACTGATGCAGTATTTCAGCTATGCATCATTGGAATTGTTTTATACAGTGACTTGCCACATCCTCTGAATAAGGCTGATCATGCTAAAGTGTTCTGATGCATTTTCTATGTCTTTATAGTCAAAAGAAAACTGTCCTTTTTTGAAAACTTCTTTTGTAATTCTTCCTAAAATGGTACTGTATGTCAGTAAGGTAAAAGATGCCAATCTCTTTTTTAAAAAAAATTATCTCAGGTATTCTTTTCCAATGTCTGGTGGTTATTTTCAACATATGAAGAAGGAGACTGGTAATTTAATGTTTACAAATCAAAATGTGCCATGCAGTTATAAAATAAAAGCACATTCTTAAGTTTATGTAATTCTTATTGCTGTCCTTTCTCATTCTAGTTGCAATATGAAATGAAAGTGAATTCTTGTAAGAAGCATAGTTAAGTAACTATGCAGAAAGGACGACCGTGAGAGAGAAACAATTTTGCAGCATGATTCAGCTGAAGAATGTTTTTCCTTCAGAGTAACCAGGTTATGCACAAAAAGCCATGAATGACAAATGTACCACATTCATCTTTGGCAGGATAATACGCTTTCATTTTTCTTACTGTCCTCTAGTCTTTTGAAGGAAGTGGGTGAGGAGCTTCCTCAATGCAGCATTAACCAGCAAGACTGTACAACAACTTCAGGTTGCTATTATTTTCCTTGCAGAAATCATACTTTCTCTAAGTCACCCCAGGGAAAAAGGGGGAGGGGAAAAAGCCCTTTCATTTTTTTTCGTTGTTTGCTGTTAATTCTTCTTTGTGTGTAAAAATGCTTCCTCCAATAAAGGAGAAAGAGTTGGTGCATGAGGAAAGCAGCAGTGCATAAGCAACCTACTTACTGCTCTGGGCTTCCACTTTGCAGCTGCAGCTCTTGAAAGTTGTAAGGCGGGTAAATTTCTCTTCACTTAGCTGCCTTTTACAAATGCATAATGCTTGAAAAGTGTTTCCTTATTTCCAGATACAGGAAAGACACACGTGGTTATGGGATCTCTACAGAGCTGTGTAATTCCAGCTGCTGCTCCTTTCATATTTGTTTGCTCAGCTTCACAAAACAGGAAAACAACTTAAATCCTGTGTGCAAACAGATCTGGGCTGCCTCTGCCTGTGCTGGCCCCAGAATCTGCAGAGCAAGGAAGTGATACACAGAGAAACTTGAGCTGTCTGGGTCCAAGCCAGCTGGAGCAGAGAAGCAAAGTAGGAGCTCAGCACAGCTTACTGTTTCCAGTGTCCTATCACTCCAGTGCATCTATCGTGCTTGCAGACCTGAGCTAACAAATGCCTGCACCCCTGTGCTCCGCAGGGAAAGAAGGGGGACTGAAACCCCGGCTGTCTGCATTAGAGGTGCAGCTAGATAGCTGTGAGTTACCAGATGATCACGGTTAATTTTCCCCTCTGTCTCTACTGTGTGAAAATCTTGAGTCACTGGATTCACAAGATAGCCTGAGTGTGAGTACCGCCTGACTGAGATGATGGTTTTGGTATGGCAGGACACCAGCCTGCCCCAACCAGGGTACAATTCCCTCTGTGTGTTCTTGAATACTCTTTAAGTGCCGGAGAGGCCTCAGAATTTAGCTTAAAAAAAAGCAAAACCCAGCAGTAAATATAAGGCTCAATGCTGAGTTGGAGCTGAGGTGTACTGGGGGAAGACCTTTGTATCTATCTCATTTTGGATTTATCCTCTTAACAATGCTAATAAATGCACTCAGGGCTTTTGGGAATACTGTGTAAAAAGAGACAGAGAAAGCTGGCACTAAGCCAAATCTCTGTCAACCAGAGGAGAGAGTATGACTGTGTATTGTCTAGGGGGAATTGAGATTAAACCAATCCCTCTGTTTCTGAAAGCAGAAGAGGAACAACATGAACAAGGACATACATTCAAGAACTTGCCCTCAGTGCAACACTTGGTGTCTGCTGGCCTCAGAATTGTGTAGGCTTCTTCACTTCAAGTTAGACTTGGTTTCTGAACTTCCCCCCCCGCCCCGAGAATCAAATACTAGCCTTGCTCCACGTGTGTGGAACCATGCCCCTGTTAAGGAAGTAATTACCACAGCAAATGGTGCCCGGATACAAGATGTAGTTTCTGGAGCATTTGACACAATAATGGAAAAGCTAACTGGGAAAGGCATTACTTATTTTTGTGAACAGTAGGACAATCAGCAGTCTCCTGTGATGGGTTCATGACCTTGCCAGCCGTGAGTCTGCAGGAAGTTTGTAGGTCAGTGGGGGAGCACCAGTGATTCCAAAATAGCAAGTCATTCTCCTGAATACTGGGAAGCAGGAGAATACGGAGATCCTTGACAGCAGCTTAAGAGTTGTCAGTAGTGCTGGGAGATGAGTGAGCCTGTAAGATCCAAGAGCATGGTGGAACCTTGAAGAGAGATTAGATGACCTCCAGACAAATCTGGCTAGTACAATTTCAAATGTTACCACTGTGTATCTTCAGCAGAGTCTGTTAGAGTAAGTGGAGAGAATTGTATGCACTCACTTCAGGGCAGCTGTTTCCATGCAAAATCCAGTGACTGAGATAAATGTGCTTTTCAAAAAGCTTTTGAGTAAGCTGTGAAGGCACCGAGGTGCATATTGGCGTAACCTCTGGCAAGGAATGATAACATCTTAAGCTTCACAGCTCTTTCTCTTGTAAGCATAGTTTTGGGTTTTTTTGGTGTTGTTTTTTTTTTTTCCTGGGAATTGGAGCAAATGAGTAGAAATGCCTGCATGCCTCTTACATTGAAATTAATTTGAAACTGTGTATTGTGTTTAGCTTGTTTCTCCTTTACCCTCCAAAGCATTGCTGAAAGTGTTCTTTCTGCTTCAAGGGATTGGTCCCAGTAACAGCAACGTCCATTTTTGCCATTCCTATCTGTATAAAGCTGATTAGTTAGTTTCTTTGTAACAAAAAGCACTTGAAGGAAAGAACAAGAGTAAGAGGAGCAGGAAAATCTTACCTGCTAAAAGATAATATATTGCTACTGACACTTTGAAGTTTTATTTTAATGTACTTAGATGTTTCAAAGAGAGGCTGAGGTTCCCTTCTACTCCAGCTGCACAGAGTGACTATTAAGCATGTTTAAACAGTCAGCAGAGCCTTTTCTAAGACAATGCAGCATGAACTAATGAATGCCACAAGACCAACCTTAGGGTTCCATATCAAAAGACTGTTTGTGATTTATTACATACCAGAGGGAAAGACAAGGACACAAGAACTTCTTAGTGCTCTCCAATACATAAAGACAGGATCAAAGTCAAGACTGTTAAAGGTGACACTGGAAAACAACAATCTGCCTTTGCTTGAAGGTCCAGCACCCATTCTGACTTTGCTCTCCTAAGGATTGTAATTTCAAGATGAAATATTTTTGGAGTTTTCATCTGAAGTGGCATTCCCAAAGAAAATCAGTAGCAGGTGGAAGAGTTGCTCTAGTGCAGTGATTTCAAAGAACCTTGATTTTTTTCTGTACTTCCATGCTGAATGGGTTAGTTAGGAATAGGCATTTGACAGTGATACTAGAAAGCCATTGTAGAATCATAGAATGGCAGTGGCTGGAAGGAACCTCTGGAGATCATCTAGTACCACACTCCTGCTAAAGCAGGTATGTCTAAAGTAGGTTTCATAGGATCACATCCAAGTGGATTTTTAATATCTCCACCAGAGAAGGAGACTCCACAACTCCTCTGGGCAGCCTGTTCCAGTGCTCTGTCACTCTCGAAGCAAATATTTTTTTTTTCCATAATTGTATTTAAGATCTAGTTACATAAACTGCTTAACGTGAAATTGTTTTAATAAGAGTTTTCCTGAGGATGGCAGTTCATTTTAGTTCTGCCACTGAATACACCTGAGTACACAAAAGCACTGTAGATACATATTTAAGCAACTGAAGCAGTATCCTGACAAGTACTTTGCATAACACACCAGAAGAAGCATTGTCTTTCTGTGTAGCATAGATGTCACAGCAGATTATACTTATCACTGCCAGAACACCTGAGCAATTTGGGGAGGTTAAATACCAGGCTGGTAACGTGGGGAGGGTGTAGTGCCATCAGCAAACACGCTCCAGAGTCTTGTCAGATCAGATCCAGATCAAACCTCTTTGCAGAGAAATGCTTAGAGTCAGACCCGAGCAGTTTCCAGTACAGCATTTCATAAATGCAGCAGCATTATGTCTGTGACCTTGCTCTTTTCTGGAGCTTATTCCTGCACAGCCATTGCACGCTGGGTGACACTAAGAATCTTATAGCCACCTTGTCACTCTAAAGCTATTCTCCAGAAAGAACAATACCACGTACTTGTATATCTGTATTATGCATATTGGTACAACCGGCACTCAAAACCTGACTACATTTTTGCTGTCAGGAAACTCTCAGTACATCAGCAATTATGTTTGAATGGGAATATAGTGAGCTGCATTTTCTGGTCTTTCTTAAGTCTGCTGCCTGCCAGAGAAGATCCCATTAGACTAACTGACAGTTTGTGTCTTACAGAATTAGGTCTTCTGTGAAGCTTTGGTGATAGGAGACATGTTATTGCCAGATCTGTATTAGCTGAGAGGCCTTAGTCTGTCTCTACACCTAATGTTCTAAAAAAACTTCCTTTATAAAGTATTTTGAAGCACACTATGATTTTTGGAATCCTGCTTTCAGTTTTCTTGACATAAAAAATGTAAAAAAGATGTAAAGGTGTCCTGGTAGGGCATAAATCCTGCCAGGCAGGTTTAAACCCTTGCTCTCCTCCTCCTGTTGCGGGTCCGGGAGTTGTAGTAGATTAATCAGAACAAAGGCTTGAGGCTAGGAGCCTAGTACCGTACATCAGGTGTCTGGTGCTGCTCCTCAGCATGCCCATGTGGTCATACGAGGCATGAAGCTTTAAATTCATTGGGGAGAACAATGATGTTAATGCCTATTGGCCAGCTTAATTTTGAAAATGGTCTATTTAATGGAAGGTGATTTAGAAGCTGCGCCTTTCCTGACTGCATCACCTTGATCTCTGCAGGGAGCAGTACCCCTTAGGGGCTTCTTAACTGGGAATCGCTGTGGCCACAGGTTTGCGGCTTACACTGGCGGCTTGGCAGTGACTCAGCTGTCCTCTCCTTCCCCTCTACCTGGAATATTTCGTATTTTACAACGGAATCATTATTGTGAGTTTTGGAAGCGTTTTTGTATGGGAAACTTACTCAGGGACTACAGTGTTGTGAGTACATATGCTAGAGTTGGTACTAAGCCTCTGTAGCATAGTTGGAATTTTTCCTGTTTTCACGTTCCTATTTTTCCAATTTCTGATTGTTTAAACTGTTTAACTCTGTGTTCCTAAATATCCTTTGTGCAACTATTTCCTGTCAACTGAAAATCCAAAGAATCTCAGGGAATTTTCCTGATTTTTAAAATATTGGTAATAAAAATTAATATGCATATATGAATTAATAATAACTCATAACATATTATTAATATCACAACAAAAGCAAACAGCAGTTGAACATCACTGTTCGGCAGGAGTTCTGCACAATGTAGCAGTTGACACAGAAGCGAAGACCCAGACATGGAAATAACTGCATCATAGGTAACTCAAGTTATGCCAGGAGAGGTATAGTCTGGATATTAGAAGGAAGGTCTTCACAGAATGATTTGCCATTGGAATAGGTTGCCCAGGGAGGTGGTGGAGTCGCTGTCCCTGGAGGTGTTCAAGAATGGATGAGGCACTTAGTGCCATGGTATAGTTGATTGGATAGGGCTGGGTGGTAGGTTGGACTGGATGATCTTGGAGGTCTCTTCCAACCTGGTTGATTCTATGATTGAGTGGCATTGGAGTACTTAAATTCAAGTATGTGACACTGTCTCCTGTAACATCCTCATCGGTAAACTTAGGAAGTGTGGGTTAGATGAGTGGACAGTGAGGTGCATTGAGAACTGGCTGAATAACAGAACTGGCTGAGGTGGTTTTGATCAGTAGCACAAAGTCTAGTTGGAGGCCTGTAACTGGCAGTGTTCACCAAGGATCAGTACAGGGTCCAGTCACATTCAACATATTCATCAGTGATCTGGATGGAGGGGTAGAGTGTACTCTCAGCAAGTTAGCTGGTGATACAAAACTGGGACGAGTTGCTGACACACTGGGAGGCTGTGCTGCCCTTCAGTAAGACCCAGACAAGCTGAAGAGTTGGGTGGAGGGGATCTTAATGAAGTTTAATAGGGCAAGTGAAGGATCCTGCACCTAGGGAGGAGTAACCCCATGCACCAGGTGAGGTTAATCTGCTGCAAAGCAGCTCTGTGAAGGACTTGAGAGACCTGGTGGACAATGAGTTAACCAAAAGGCAGCAGTGTGCTCTTGTGGCCAAGAAGACCAATGTTATCCTGGAGTCCATTAATATAACAGGTTAACACAAGGGATAACCTGCCTGCTCCCCCAACACACAAGTGAGGGGGAAAGTAATACAACAAACTCAGGGTTGAGATAAAAAGAGAAGAGTTTAATATTATATATAATCACTATGCATAATTACTGTAACTAATCTAATGCAAGATTACCTTAGTTTAACCTATTTGCAGAAGTGGTGCAGCAAAGTACAGGAAAAAAAACCTCAGCATATATCAGAAAACAAAAACCAGCGAGCTGCCCTACTCCCACCTGTCTTGCCACTATGCCTGCAGAAAGGCCAACACCTAGGACCTGGAACACAAAAGCAGCAACCAGAACAGGAAGCCTCCCATGTTGCAATCTGAACTTCAAGCCCCAGAACACTTTGGTCCAGTTAGCACTTTCATTTTTGAAACTGGCATGACTGCAGCGTGGTGTGAATAACAGCAGCAGGTTTGACTCAATCCATGACAGTTAAGAAGAGTATGACCAGCAGGTTGAGGGAGGTTCTCCTTCCCCTTTGCTCTGCCTTAGTAAGATGCATCTGGAGTACTGTGTCCAGTTTTGGACTCCCTAGTTCAAGAGAGACAGGGAACTACAGGAGAGAGTCCAGTGGAGTGCTACAAAGATGATTAGGAGACTAGGGCATATCAAAGAAAGGCTGAGAGACTTGGGGCTGTTTAGTCTGGAGAAGACAAGACTTGAGAGGCATCTTAACCAGTGCTTACAAATATCTGCATGACTGCCAAGAGGCTGGAGCCAGACACTTCAGTGGCACCCAGCGACAGGACAAGGGGTCATGGGCATGAACTGGAACACAGAAAGTTGCATCTAAACATAGAGAAAAAATTCTTTACTTTGAGGGTGATGGAGCATTTGAACAGACTGCCCAGAGAGGCCATGCAGTCTCCTTTCTCTGGAGATCCTCAAAATCCACTTGGATGTGATCCTGTGAAACCTGCTCTAGGTGAACCTGATTTAGCAGGGGTGTTGTACTAGGTTTTCTCCATAGGTCCCTTCCAACCTCTAACATTCTGGGATTCTGTGACATCTACAAGGTATTCTGGTAGCTGCAAATCCACAGGCAAATCCACGGGTTTGACTGGAAAATCCCTGGAAACCTCAAACCTTGCAAGCCTCCATACACCCAGAGGCACTGCCATCTTGTCTGTGCTGAACACCAAAGTGCTCCTCTCAGACTTGTCCAGAGGGGATCCAGTGCACATTTAAGCCTAACCTTGCCCATAATCTGTGCAGAGAAGCAGGGACACTGAGTGGTCCTAGGTCTTGGAAAGAAATGTAATTTTCTTAAGAGTCTCCTAAAAGACCTTTTGTTATCTTGACAAATGATTGTGGATTGAAGGAGATGGGTGTAGGTTGCTGCTAGGCTGCATGTGCTTACCCTTTACATGGCACATAGTGTGCTGGAAAACGTGTCAGCAGGTGGAATCACAACGTAAAAAAATGTGCCTTGGGAAGTTGGTCTGTGCCTGTGTTAGCAACAGTAAGGTTGAGTGGCTTGCTCAGAGCCACGAATGGGATTCCCTAACCGATGTCTTACTTTGTGTTGTGGAAAGCAATGGCACTCTGTGTGCTTACATTTGTATTGCGTTACACTTAAGCAAGCCCAGCCAGTTGGCTTGATAGTGAGGAACTGCTGTAGAGGGACTTCTCAGAATTGTCTTCTTGGTAAATGCATTTGAAAGTTTGTAGAATCATAGAATATTTCAAGATGGAAGAGGCTCCTAAGTTTGTAGCGCACATCTACTTGGTTCCCTCTCAAATATCTTGCATAGTGAGAAAAAGAGCCCCCAATCTTGCCTAGGACAAGATTCATGTGTGACCTAGTAAGGGTCTTCACAACTTGGTTGACATTACTGTACACACCTCATCTTAAAAGTATAACAATATGCAGCTCAGAAAATGAAGCATTAAAAAAATGCCAATACCACAGTCCAACTGTCATCACTAAATTCAGGCTTGTACCCAAGATGCCTCCCTTACGCTTTTGAAGCAGCCAAAGACATCAGGATTTGCGTTTGGATGTCAGAGCCAGACCTTCCCCTCTGTGGTCTGCAGCCAGAGCACTAGCAGGATGTGGCAATGGGTAATAAGCCAAGGCTGAAACACACCCTTGGGCTTCTGCAGAAAAGAAAACGAAACCCATTCACTTCAGCAGAAGGAAGAGGAAGTGAAGGGTATAAACAGTGCAAAATAAATGATAATGCAATTTTTTGTTATACTGCAATCCAGACTGCTAGAGATCATGGTGGTACATATTTTAAATGGCTATGTTGATAATTTCCATTTTAAACAAAAAAAGAAACAGCACTGAAATGGTCTAGAAAAAAACCTGGCTTGAGCTGTACCTTTTAAGCTGTATGTATTGCTGCCGAGTCTTACAACACTTTCCTCTAAATTTAAGAGACAAAGCTAATCATCTTTGCATCATTAGTTATAGACAACAGCAATAATTTTGACCAGCTAATGATGCCTTGAGGGTAAAATGCAGACAGTTGGCACTTTATCTATTTATAACAATTTTTAAAATGGCAGTGCCATCCCTTCACTCCCACTCTGTCTCCCACACACACTCAGCACTTTATGAGTCAGGCTGTGAAAATATCAAGAGGCAGATATAAAGATGAGCTTTTGGAAAGTTCCTTTTGTAAAGAATG
>VWYK01077702.1:0-23012 GCA_013399775.1 Semnornis frantzii
GAGAAAATGGCCTCAAACTGTGCTTGGAGAGCTTTAGATGGAACACCAGGAAATATTTCTTCCCAAGAAGAGTGGTTTGGGAATGGAATAGCCTACCCAGGGAGATGATTTAGTCATTGTCTCTGAGGGTATAAAAAAAACATACACACATGGCACTTCAGGACATGGTTTAACGACAATCGTGATGTTAAATCAACTGTTGGACTTGATGGCCTTTGATGTCTTTTCCAAACAAAACAACTCTACAATTCTAAAACTCTATTAGTTCAAACTGTGTAGAAACATCTTAGTGCTTTCTACAACTACCTGAAAGGAGCTTGTAGCCAGGTGGGGGTTGGTTTCTTTTCCTAGGCAACCAGTGGCAGAACAAGAGGACACAGCTGTGGCAGGGGAGGTTTAAGCTGGATGTTAGGAAAAAATCTTTCACAGAATGAGTGATTGGAATGGGATGCCCTGGGAGGTGGTGGAGTCACTGTCCCTGGAAGTGTTTAAAGAAAGACTGAATGTGAACTAGGGCCATGGTTTAGTTGATTAGATGGTGTTGGTTAATATGTTGGCCTTGATGATTTTGAAGATCTTTTACAATCTGGTTAATTCTGTGATTCTCTGCATTTGGGGAACTTCACTGGAAGAATGTTAATTTATAACCAGAATTTTATATTTAAGGAATAAAACTTTTCAAATTTCAGCTTCAAATTCTTAGTAAAATATTAGCAGAAATTAACTGTTAAACACTGCTTCAGGAATAGCTCTGAAAGACTTCTCATTTATGTGCTTCAATTGTTCTTAAAAGGGGACAGACATTTTTACATCTCAGAAGAGCATCTTCAGAAGTAATAAAATTTTGGCTTCTCATGACTTAAATTGAATCTAAATAGAGCAGCACACACAGCATTATGAAATGTCCTAGATATATATCCTTTCCTTTTTTTTTTTTTTTTTAATTCAGTTATTTGCATGTTTTGGTCTTTAAGGCTCATAGGCAGCCATAAACAAAAAGCCCATTTTACATTATGGAAAAAAAAATAAAATAAAGCAAAGAAGCAGATATCTCTGTGACATCTTTAAAACGAATATTCCCGTTAAGTTTCCTGCATACATAAAAATGTTTCATTTAAGATTTTAACTTTCTTTGTGTATGCTTTATAGTATCATGTCATGGAGTGCCAGTATAGGCCTGATCATGACATGTCCTGGCTCACTCAGGCATGATCCCATGGTCCCCTTCCCTCTGCAAGGGGTGGGGAGCAGCCAGCAGGAGAGAAGACAAAAGGCCTGGAGACACCCAGTCTGAGGGTCCAAGATTTGCCCAGACTCGTTCTGCTTTACAGTGGTAAACAAGGTGCATACATTTGTTTATGCATGGCCTGTGTCTTCCCAAATAAGGGAAATCAAGCTCCTGACATCACCTAATATGGTCAGTTTTGGGAAAATGTCATTCTGGTTGGTGAATCTCTGTGGCCAAAGAAGCCATTAATAAATAATAATAAATAGAGCTAAGTTATAAACAACATGCTTTCTCTGCTCTGCCTCATGGCTCTCTGCTTTGCCTTATGCTCTCTGCTTCAATGTGCTTTTGCCTCTTCATGTTCTGCTCTGCCTCGTGCTCCAAACCCGCTTTGCTGTGTTACAAGCTTTGTTCACCTGGAAACTTTACCATGCCTCGAGTTTACCAGGAGAAGGCATTAAGTGCCTCCTCGCCATAGACAAGGATTAGCCACCAGCAAGACATTGTGTCTGTCTGCACAGCTGTCGTGGTATGCCTAAGTAGGCCAAAATAGGCTTATACATGTCCTGGCTTGCCCAGACATCTTTTTCTCCTCTTTCTCTTTTGGGGAGAAGCAACTGCAGGAAAGAGGACAAAGAATGTGGAGCCACTGAGTCTGAGGTCTCTGGTTTACCCAGATTCGTTTGCATCCCATGGTAAACAAAGTACACAGCCCCAGCTTGTGTATGCTTATGCAAGGCCTGTGTTCTGCCCTAAAAAGGGTCAAGCAAGCCTATGGCTTCACCTAATATAGTTGAGCTTGGCTAACTGCCATTCTGATTGGTTATTCTGTGTCCAAAGGCCCATTAGTCTCAGGTTGTATTGATAAAGGGAGATGAGCAGGTGACACAATGTGCTCTCCGCCATTTTATCTGTCCTCTGCCATTGTATCTGTGCTTGCTACTGCCTTATATCCTGAACTGCCTAGAAGCTGCCTGTGTCGAGTTTAGCAGGAACAGGCTCTAAATGCCGCCATGTGATTGGCCTGCACAGCCAGTGCAACATCGTGGTGAGACTGCACATGGCATTGCATCCTGTCTGCACCTGAAAGTGTCCTGCCAAGACAGGAAGTCCTGAAGATACACAGATCATCCAGAGGAGATCAGGACCAGGTCAGAGATTGTCTGCCTCCTTTCCCCAGCTCCCTGAAGCCTGGGAAGAATTAGAAGTCTCAGCAGATGACAAGACAGTAACAGAATTCCCTGAAAGCATTTGAGTACTGTCTGAAGCTGTAGCTAGCCCCAACAGTCAGGAGATAATTTTGTGAGCAGATACTTAATGCCTCTTGTAATTCACCATTGCTTTCTGGCATAAGCAGAAAGGAGCTTCTTGAGTCCATCTGGTGGGCAAGCAGGGTATTTGCAACAAGCAGTGTATTGACAGCAGGAACCTTCTCTTCAAGTTCAATGAATGTTATATATTATTACTTGTTATTTCTAGATCCTATGTTATCGTCTGTATAAAGTTTCCATGACTGTGCAAAGAACCAATTATTATTAAAATTAGTGGTCAGGGTGTCAAGAGTTCTGAATCTTGAATATTAATAAACAATATTAATATTCGAAAATCATATCTCACATCAATTAATTACCCCTCCATAACGACGCTGCTCATCCTGGAATGAGTCAGGAGCAGGTCAGAGACTGTGCTAAACTCTCAGCATCCTGAGAGCCCTGAGGAAAACTCTAAAAACCTCTAACCATTTTCAAACCACCAACAGCAAACCCTCCATGTGTTTGGGTACTGTCTGATATTACAATGCAGCCCCAGGAATCTGGAGATGCTATTTTGAGAGTAAATATTCTAAAAAGCTTCTTTGACTGTAAAATCCATATCGCGCCTTCTCCCTTAGCAGAAAGGAGCCTCTTGGGTCCCCCTAGAGGGCAAGCAGTATATTGACCACAAGATTCTCTTTCCTGCTCTTTTAAATTTTTTGCATTTCTGGTTTTCCTTAACTGTTCTAAATTACCTGTTTTCCCTGTGTGTAAATAACCAACCATGCATTCAAATCTTGTAAATAAGTTTTCTGGCAAGATTTAATATATAATTTTCACGATCATTAACAATTTTCACCTGGATATCAATATTAATATCAATATTGATTTTGCATACACTGTACACTGTATTTTCATGAAAGAAAGGGATTTAAGAGAGTCAATATAATTGAGGTTAAGATACTGACACTAACAGTGTCAATAGGGATTGCCATCAAATATGTTGTTAGCTGTAAGTCCAGGAAGCAATGTCTAATATTTCTATTAAGCTTGGTAACAAAAAAATGTCAAATCCCAATGTCCTGGGTTAACACAATCCATCCTAAAAAGCCCTTCTCCCCCACATACACAAAAATATCTGGGTTGAGATAAGGAATTTAGAGAGTTGATATAATACACAATTACCTTATCCTACTTGCAGAAAAATACACCAAAAGCAGCAACAGAAACTAGAGATAGAATGGCGCCCACAGCCAACCCTGTGGAAAGATCAATGCCCCAAAATTGGAAACCAAAAGAAACAACTGGAACGGAAAGCCTGTTACAATCCAAACTTCAAGCACGTGATAATTCGCTCCAGCCAGCACCTTAACTTTGAACCAGCAGGATGGCAGCATGGCATTGAATACACATCAGCAGACTTAACTTAACCCATGACACCCAGCAAGGTTTGTTTTCATGCAGAAGAAAAATGAATGACAAAAGATCATCATTTATCATGAAACTGAACTTTTGAGTTCTAACGAGGAATAGAATGACATACTATGATTGATAGTGGCTGAAGAGACCGAGACAAGGTTCAAAACTAGACTAGAGGCCAAATATCATGAATATGTAATTTCTGAGCATTTTTGGCAAACTCATGTAAATGAATAAACATAAAAGTTCTTTCCATAAGAGCCTGAATTTATTAGGAGAGCACCAATGATTATTGAATTTAACCCATTGGAAAACCTGGCCAAGGGTTTTGCACATGTTAAAATGATATTGATTGTGCTTTGTTCAGTTTGTTTATTTCAGTACAATTCTTCAAGATTGCGATCACCCCAAAGACCTGGCAATTTATTTATCTTAATCCTGAATTGTAATTAGGATTCATTATTATATGCTAATCATTCACAAAATCATATCATCAAAGTATTACTTTACATAAAAATATAAATATGAAATGTTTAACTCTGTTACCACAGCACTTCATGGGACTGACATACACTTCTCTGAGTCCAGAATTAAAAGTTTGTAAGTGTGCTCCATTTATAAATCAGTAAGAAGGTATTTTAAACATAGATATTGTGTAATCATTACATGCTCTATCTTTCACGTGCTGCTTAACTATATAATATGTGGAGAGTTGCTCTATCATGTTGAGGTGAAATTGTCTGCAAAATGGGAATGCCCCTAGTCAACTGAGTTGAACATTGTCAAATCTGAACTTTCAAATTTTCTTCCAGAACCTTTTGTGTTTTCAGGTACTGTTGTCCTCTTTGCCATTTAGACACAGATATTGAAAGAACACAAGGCCAGGGGAAACCTTAGTTTGTCTAATGTATTCTCTCCATAATTTCAATTTAATTCACTTCATTTTACTTTAAATATCAAGTATTTACCTACTACAGATTTCTAAATCTGCTCTAGTCTGTTGTCAATTGAAAGCGAGGCATCCTTCTTGTCCCAAATCTCTATTTACTTTGACGTGTGTCTCTAGAAAAGATACATAAATTTTCTAACTTTTCCTTCATTTTATATTAGCACATATAGCACCAACTTTGCATTTTTTCATATTAGCATTCAACATCAATAGACAGTAACAACACAGACATTAATACAAACAAAAAAAGTAAGAAGTAAATAATATTACCAAGAATGGAAGGAAAGATGAGAGCAATCAGTTGTATGGATTTTTGCATCACTGCAAGATGTAAGATACTACAGGTGCAAAGAGAGCATAAGACTGTGGAAGAATGGTCTACCGTATCATTAAGTATGTTTTTGAGAACCGATTTGTCTAAATTCTATTTAAAACACTTCCATACTGATTCTGTTAGAATGAACATTTCCTTTGAATTGATCTACACTGTTGCAGTCTTCTTTTATATCCTTTTTCATTTCTTGTCATAGAAAATTGATAGTTGCCATGACTTTAACAATAGATATGCAGCCTAATCCACTGAAGACTGAAGTCTGTTAAAAAATAAATGAGTTGGATTACAGCAGTATCGGTTTTCAAATAAAAATATTTGTGAAGAATTCAGAAATGTCAGGCTGAACGCTGGACAGCCCCACATCATTTGTTCAATACATTCCATTATTTGTTATAGTTTCTCTTCTGTTTTCAGTCATTCAGCAGCTTTTGAAATGTTGAGATTAAGAAAGGAAGTCATAATTTTACTGGAATCTATACTGCGTCTTCAAGTTGTATTCTCAACACAAGACTTCAGCTTTTCAGCCCTGCACAGGTCAGAAGTCTACCATATTTTCTGTTGAACTTTTAAATCAAAAGTCATGTTTCATCTAATAATTCAGTCAGAAAAGGACCATTTCCAACAATCATGATTTTATTAAGCAATTATAAATCACATTTGTGTGGTTGTAGCTTTGGTTTTTTTGCTTGGCTTTGGTTGGTTTGGGTTTTTGAGGGTTTGTGGTTTTTTGTTTTATTTTTTTGTTTGGGTTGGTGGTTGGGGTTTTTTGTTTGCTTGTTTGTTTTTTGTTTGGGTTTTTTTTACGTCTTAGTAGAATATTCATAGGAGAGGACTGGTATATACACACACTATAGCTTAGAAAGTTAATTGTCTCCAGAAAGTGTACCTTCTCTGAATCATTCTGTAGAAATTCTTATTTTTGTCTTCTGACTCTAAGAGACATGCAGCTAGTTTGTATTCCTCAAATAGAGGCTTAATATTGAATGTTAACAAAGAAACTAACAGAGGAGTAACGGAAATACTACTTATACAGGAAAAAGAACCTGTGCTTCATTGTGTAAAATCCCCAATAAATTTCAGCCAAAAAAAGGCACTTGAAATATCTCTACAAGAAAGAAATAAATGTAAGAAATACAACAAAGGTATCAGGATATTTTCATTTTCAGTTCAATAGCTCATGAAAAAAACAATCCAAGGGAAAATGCCTAGAAAATGACTGCAGAATATAAACTAATTCTCAAACTATGTCTAAAATCAAGTAGAAAGGGCTTGTGGAGGGGATTCTATAATGACTCATATACTTGTATCAAGAAAAGAAGTAGAAGCTGGTTAAGTACCATGAACCATGAAGAATAGTGAATAATGCAGATATGAAAAGAAGAAAAGGACACAAAAGTAATTATGAGAGAATACTCCTTGCAGAAGTTTGAGGAACTCTCTTCAGTCTTTTTCTTCTGAAGACACAACCAGAGAAATAATACATACAGTGATTCTCTGAGTGAAGGAAAAAAAAATATTCTTAAGAGATGCTACAGATCATTGCTTGCTGTTTCAGAGCCTCTATTTCATTAAAAAGAAATTGAAAAATTATATCAACTAATAATCCAGGCATGCTGGCTGCTATCAGACCTCCCTGGTACGGTAATGAATGGTTTTCTCAATGTCTGGTCAACTACTTACTTCTTGACCTGCTCTTAGATCCTGCTCTTAAGGAGAGCATGTGGACCATCATCATTTATGGCTTATTAAAAAATCCACTTCAACTCCTTGAGTTGAAGGATTCTCCTTATTAATTCTTTGCCAAAGATAAATCTCTGGTTAATTTTGCCCAGCTGAAACAGAATAATATACACTGACAGCTTATGCTAGGCTATGTTTTACATTGAGATTGACTCCTTGCTGCATGTGAAAACTGAATTTTCAAGAATTTTCTATGTCTACAGAAACCTTTTCTTCTATGAAGTATATGGAGTAAAGATATAGGGGAAAGAATAAGGAAACAACAAAACAATTCTGTAGACCTGAAATGCTTTCAGATTATTTTTGCCAGTAATTTAGCAGTAGGGGACAACAACCCATCATCCCAATGTCCTGTTTTTATGGGCTATGTATTTCAGACACCAGCGTGCATGTTCATGGCTATGATGGAGATGATTATGTTTCTTTTTTCCCTCTGGGAAGGAAGTTATTAATATATTAATTCTCTGCAACATAGACATATGTAAAAATAATGAATAAACCTCTTCCCAGTAACATTCTATGTTTTTTTGCAGCTTTTGAATCACTCTCATTTCTAAATGGCAACTTGTTCCTAAAATTCAGCTGAAAATAGAATGAAAGCAGGTGTTACCTTGAGTATCTCTAAAATTCTTCAGTGCATTACTTTTTTATTTTCTTCCCAACTAATCAAAAAGTCTATGTATGATTTAAAAGGTTTACTAGCTGGTCTACACAACAGACTGTGAAACAAAACTATGCAAATTCAAACTGTTCAATCTATCCAGGGACGCTTGGTAATGTTATGCTAACCTCATCCTGTAGTAATTACAGATAGAAAGAGAATTTTAAATTCTTTTTAAGAAAAAAACCAACCTGTTATCCAGCCTGAGATACACTTATCTTTATCTAGTTACCCATCTGTATGACCTATATGTATTTAGTTACTCTACTGTAGAGATCAGATATTCTAAACACGTACCTTGTGATTTAATTAACAAATTAGTGAGCACTATAAAGCTGACCTTCACCACTTCACGTGCAAAAAAAATCTCTTTGTATAATTTGCCCTTTTTAAACACAGAGCATTGAGTCTGTTATTAATCTGCAGCAGATATAAAGAACCTAGCAACTTGGGAAGGCCTGGGGAAAACAGAAAAACACACGGTGCCTTGCTACAAGTCCTTTTGAAACTCTTAGGGTTTGTTCTCCAGACAGGTCATACTGTGAATACCATTCAGTTATCAATGCTGATGAATTGAAAGGTATGAATGTGTGTGTAAGATACAACTCTTTGGCATTGATCACAGGAATTGATTGGTTGTCAATACACTAGCTTGCTTTTCTTAAAATGCAATTTCGAATTCAGATTATTCGTTGTTGCTTCCATTTCAATAAACCCATATGAGAAAGACAGACTGTACAGACAGGCTGTAAGAGGAGAGCTAGGCAGATGTCTGTGGTAGAACAGATATCAGGTAGAAATTTAGAGGAGACAAACATGGAACATACAGAAATGAAGCAACGATGGACTTCAGGTAATTTCAATGCTTTGAAACTGATAAAGGAAAAATCATAGAATCATAGAATGGTAAGGTTGGAAGGGACCTCAAGGATCGTCTAGTTCCAAGCCCCTGCCATAGGCAGGGACACCTCCCACTAGTACAGGTCACTCAAGGCCTCATCCAACCTGGCTGTGAACACCTCCAGGGAGGGAGCAGCCACAACCTCCCTGGGCAACCCTTGCCAGTGCCTCGCCACCCTCACTGTAAAGAACTTCTCCTGACATCCAGTCTAAATCTCCCCTCCGCCAGTTTAAACCCATTACCCCTATTCCTGTCATTACAAGACCTTGTCAATAGTCCCTCCCCAGCCTTTCTGTAGGCCCCCTTCAGATACTGGAAGGCTACTCTAAGATCTCCTCAAAGCCTTCTCTTCTCCAGGCTGAAGAGCCCCAACTCTCTCAGCCTGTCTTCATAGCAGAGCTGCTGCAGCCCTCTGAGCATCTTTGTGGCCCTCCTCTGGACCCGTTCCAGCACTTCCATGTCCTTCCTGTGCTGGGGGCTCCAGAACTGCACACAGTACTCCAGATGGGGTCTGACAAGAGCATAGTAAAGGGACAGAATCCTCTCCCTCGCCCTGCTGGCCACGCTGCTCTTGATGCAGCCCAGGACTCGGTTGCTGTCTGGGCTGCACTCACACTGCAGGCTCCTGTTGAGCTTTTCATCAACTCAGACCCCCAGGTCCTTTTCCTCAGGGCTGCTCTCCAACCATTAAATGTTTGCTTATGCTAGTCACCTCTTAAAGGGTTCCAGTTTTGCCTGTCCCTGTGTGTACAGATTTCCAAACCGCATGTTTTGAACCTTGTAAAAATGTTTTCTGGTGAGATTTAATGTTAATAAACAAGTTTCATAGTTATTAACAATCTCTGCCTGGATATCGAAATTAATATAGATTATTAATTTTGAATAATTTTATAACATGGCTTCTATATTAACAGTATCTCACATAACTGTTTCAATTTGTCATATTCTTAGCTTGCCACATCACATGGCTGCTAGTGAACCTGATTCTTGGAAAATAAGTGAATTAGGTCATAGAAATGTGAGGATATGATACAGTTATACTTCTGTCATTCAGTTCTACCACCAGCCTCATGAGACTACTTCTGACAGCAATCTTGTCAAAATAACATTCCTGAGTAAGTAACATTGTCTGTTCTGTGACATATTGGCCAAGAAGAAATAAAATTCCCAATATATTTAATACAACCTTTTTTTGTCTTATGTGGTGATGACCTCCAGATGACCATGTAAATGGCCACAGATTTGGCTAAAGTTAAAAAGAATATTTGTAAAACTTAATCTCACAACTCTTTCATACAGAAAATTACAGAAAATAGGATAAGGTCATCCACCTCTTAAAAAATCAGGAAAAAAATTTCCTTCTGAAGGTCCATCAATCAACAATTGTGGTGATAAATGTACTGTTTCAAAGTTACTTTCCCTCTACTTTTTTGTTGGTTTGTTTTTGTATTTTCACCAAGTCTGACCTGTCTTTCCCATGATAGCAACTGACAAAAGATTTCCCTGTCTTTATCTTGAACCACAATTTTTCCCATGTCATTTTCTTTCCCCTGTCCCACTGAGGAGGGTGAGTGAAAAAGTGGCTGGATCAAAGCCTGGCAGTTTGTTAAGGGCCACTGCCCACAGTATAAATGATCAGAAAAACAGGGGAAAACCAGAAATCTAAACCTCTTAAGAAAAAAATCTTGTTTGATGCTTGTGTCTTCATGATACATAATTTGACAATTATGCAGATTTCAGAGACAGATTACAAGAAAAAACACATGGGTTCCATCTGTGCCTCGCTGATAATGTCTATTTCTAAAGGCAGACTATTACTCTTCCCACATCTCCTCCATTCTGTATTCCTGATATTATGCTACTTTTGCAACTCCTTTAGTGCTAAAAGGACCAGCATATATAATCTGGCCTTTATCTGTGAGGAAGTACTTTCTAGGGCTGTTACTTGGCTGTACAAATCTGTGCTGTTCTTCAGCTGCTAATTTTTTGAAGGAGGGTGAGCAAATTTTAAAAGGACAAATTTTAAACTATGACAACAGAAATGGACTTTGAAAGACCAAAAACATCATCCAGATTAAATGTGGATAATTAGGTTTCAAAAGGAAAATTATATACTGATATTTCTTTCCTTCTGTTTTTATTTTTTTCCAAAATACAGTTTTAGGTTTGAGGAATTTTCGTTTTATATATTCATTCAGGTTTTAAAATAACAAACATCATCCAGGAGTCAGGTCTTTATTCCCAGCAGATCATAGCCAAGTTTCATAAGAGAATGCATTTGCACCATTTCAAGAAGAATGCTGCCAGAAATCAAACCCTATTTAAGAATAAAACAAATTGAAGTTGTAAGAAAATCTATTCCAGATGCACAGGTCAATTTTGACCTATGATTTTCATTTGTGCCAGCAGAGGATTCAAGGTTGTATTGGTCTTGATGTTTTCTGTAGGAAATATCTTTAGAATTACAAAATCTGGTGTTCAAATTGTCTTTGTTTAGGGCTTTTATTTTATTTTTTCGATCAATGTTTTTGTTCCAGTCTTTTTAGGATTTCAAACTGTGCACATCACTGTAATCATCTACATGTGGTCCCTGAAGTCAAAAGTGCTTGTAGTCTTCTCAGTCATTATCATCAAGGTGTAGCTGTGAAACTACCACAGTTTTGTTTTAATGAGCTACATTTCTTGTTCTAACAAAGCTCAGTGACAATTCTCATCTCAGTCTTGTGGAAGCAGAAGAAACACAGTGCTGCTGAAGGGTTTTCGTTTTCTCTTTTACTGTGTACTGTATTTCTTATTACAAGTTTTAAGGGGAAAGCAATTTTAAAAAAAAAAAAAAGTAAATTATGTAACTCTCATCACTTCACTGGACTGCCATGTTTTCATATCAGATAATCATAGAATCACAGACTCATAGAATCAGCCAGGTTGGAAGAGACCTCCAAGATCATCCAGCCCAACCTGCCACCCAGCCCTAGCCAAGCAACTAGACCATGGCACTAAGTGCCCCATACAGGCTTTCTTGAACACTTCCAGGGATGGCGACTCCGCCACCTCCCTGGGCAGCCCATTCCAATGCCAATCACTCTCTCTGGCAAGAACTTCCTCCTAATATCCAGCCTATACCTCCTCTGGCACAACTTGAGACTATGTCCCCTCATTCTGTCACTGGTTGCCTGGGAGAAGAGACCAACCCCACCTGGCTACAACTTCCTTTCAGGTAGTTATAGACAGCAATGAGGTCTGTCCTGAGCCTCCTTTTCTCCAGACTGCACACTCCCAGCTCCCTCAGCCTCTCCTCACAGGGCTGTGCTCCAGGCCCCTCACCAGCTTTGTCTCCCTTCTCTGGACACCTTCCAGTACCTCAACATCTCTTGAATTGAGGGGCTCAGAACTATACACAGGACTCAAGGTGTGGCCTACCCAGTGCTGAGTCCAGGGGCAGAAAAACCTCCCTTGTCCTGCCGGCCACACTGTTCCTGATCCAGGCCAGGATGCCATTGGCTCTCCTGACCACCTGGGCACACTGCTGGCTCATGTTCAGCTACTATCTACCAGCACCCCCAGGTCCCTTTCTGCCTGGGTGCTCTCCAGCCACTCTGTCCCCAGCCTGTAGCACTGCTTGGGGTTGTTGTGGCCAAAGTGTAGAACCCTGCACTTAGCCTTGTTAAATCATCCCATTAGCCTCTGCCCACCCATCCAGCTTGTCCAGGTCCCTCTGCAGAGCCCTCCTACCCTCCAGCAGATCCACACCTGCTCCTAACTTGGTGTCATCTGCAAACTTACTGATGCTGGACTCAATCCCCTGGTCCAGATCATCAATAAAATATTGAATAGGACTGTGCCCAGCACTGATCCCTGGGGGACACCACTAGTGACAGCTGCCAGCTGGGTGTGGCACCATTCACCACCACTCTCTGGGCCTGGCCCTCCAGCCAGTTCTTGACCTACATCAGAGTGAATCTGTCGAAGCCACAAACTGCCAGCTTTGCCAGGAGCTTGTTGTGGCAGATGGTGTCAAAGGCTTTGCTGAAGTCCAGGTAGACTACATCCACAGCCTGCCCTGCACTCACCAGGAGGGTAACCTGATCATAAAAGGAGATCGGGTTGGTCAGGCAGGACCTGCCCTTCCTAAGCTCATAAGATAAGAAACAGTGATAGCTACTAAATTAGAACACAGAGTAGAGGCATTAATGACCTGATTTTCTTTAAAAATTGCAGATAGAAAACAAGTTTTTTATGTTAAAAAAGATCATTTTCATATAGCAATTTCCCTGAATGCAACTCATTAGCTACACACAATTTATAATGACGTTATCAAACTGTCTTTGATACAGAAATAATATAGACCACCACAGTGAATTAACACACTTGAATAAGAAATGCACTGCTGCTTGCTTTACAGAACAACAGTTCGGTTTGACAGTATGTGTCAGATCAAATCATAGTTACTTAAAGGATTCAATTTTGTGATAAGAACAGAACAGACAAAGAAACCTTCTTGCAGAATATGTTTACCCCAAGGATAAATGGAGCTAGAGATTAAGACATTGAGATTCAGGATACCACTGAGCAGATGCTCGATGATGGAAGGAATTAGGGATGCTCATGGCAGAAATGCCTACTGCCAGCTGCAACCACCCTAATCACTATGAGACAGGGTGCCAGAAACCTGGTAAAACAGAAAAGAGGTAATCAGGAGTGAGAAGGAGAAATGGTGGCTGTGGTAGGCTTTATGGAAATGGGTGTTTAGGAATGGCTATTATATTTAATGCATTGTGAAAATGTTAAAAAATGCTCTACTTCAAAGGCAAAATCTGTATATGTGTCTAGATTCTTGGGACCACTAGGATTTACAAAGTGATGTTTACTGAATTATGAAGGTCTGTAGCAGGACACACCGACAATGACCGTATCATTTCTCAGGCCATATCTTCCAGATCTCTTCTCTACTATAAAGACAGATTTGCTTATACTGAGATTTGTTGTGGAAGTTCAACTCTTATTGCTTTGATTTACATTTCAATTTAAGGTCAAAGTCCTATTTGATTTATGTGTTATGAATAGCCACACACAAATCACTCAGTAAAACACTGTGTTTGCATTGCTGAATTTTGCCGAGGAACTTGAGACCAGAATTGGGCTCTGGTTATTCTATGGACCTTGATCATTTGCAGGAGTGGAGAGCTCCACTACACAATTCCATGAAGATGCAATTTTTTTCCCCATTCATCTACAGAGCAGCATTGAGTTTATTCAGACATCTAACATTCAATTCTGCTATCAGAGATCCAGTAAGGAACATTGCCCAGGGAGGCGGTGGAGTCGCTGTCATTGGAGATGTTCAGGAAAAGAGTGGATGGGGCACTTAGTGCCATGGTCTAGTTGATTGGCTAGGGCCAGCTGATAGGTTGGACTGGATAATCTTGGAGGTCTCTTCCAACCTGTTTGATTCTATGACTGTGTTAAATGACAGCAGGCACATCTATAATGGCAGTCATATCATATATTCAATACCTGTAACACAGGATAAACATGTAATGTCCAGTTGGTCTCCGTTTAGGTACCTCCATCATTAACCAAGTCCCAGGCATGAATCTAGGCAGATCTGAAGTCCAATTAATATTATCTTCAAGAAAAAGGAAATTTTGCTTGCCTCGTATTAAGCAAAAGGAAATACGAGGAAAAAGAAAAGAAAAAATAAGGAATAAAGAAATAAAGAACAGGGATAAATTACATTTTCAACTAGTCCTTCCTTTGAGGAAAGTGTCTATAACTAAACACATGCTGTATCACCCAAATGGAGTAGCTAGAGCACTTCTAGATATTTTTCAGGAGCTGTCAGCAGGTCTAATTTTAAAACAGTAGGTCATACTGTAATGGTACAGTTAAGCTTTTATTTCCTCCATAAGAAGGTTAATACAGTTTTAAAAGGTAAGAAAAGAAAGAACATGCAGTAACCTTTTATCCTTGTCTTTAATCTGACACTAACCAAAAATGAGGAAATGCAGCCTGACACCTCCTCTCACATCATGACACACTGCTGTGTGCCTGGAGTTTCCAGAAAGTGTTATCAGTTGCAGACACATGCAGATGGGTGGACAGATGCTCCCAAGAGACAGATGTACACACTAGTCTACTCACACTGAAAGGAGTATAGGAAATTAACTCAAGAGAGTAGTGATACAGAAAGGAAAAGAAAAAAATAATAGAAAATTGCTCGCCCATTATTTAAATATCATAGATTCATAGAATGGTTTGGTTTTGAAGGGAACTTAAAGTTCATCTAGTTCCAGTGCCCCTGGCATTGTCAGGAATACCTTTTACTGGACCAGGTTGCTAACGCCTCATCCAGCCTGTCCTTGAACACCTAAGGGGAACACCTGCGCATCTACTACCTCCTTGGGCAACCTGTTCCGATGTCTCTCTACCCCTACTGTAAAGAATTTCTTTCTGCTGTACAATGATAGTGTGCTATTAACGGTCCAGCTATTTGGACCAATCTTCATTGTACCCAAAACATCTTACTTATGACAACTGCAGGATTCTGCTACTCTAGTGATAACACTGTCAGCATGATATGGCCTATGTCTCCTTATGAAAATTATCCAGTCTGCATGGTGACAAAGGAGATAAGCAAGCATCTTCTGCAGAGACATCACTGCTGGGCCAAGGGTGGGGAAAGGAGAAAGAAGCTACTTTTCAGCGGCAAAAGGATTGTTTTGGTAGGCCATTTGGGGTATATCTGAACTAGAAGTTCTGGTAGGATTAAGCTAATGGATGCTAAAGAGATAAAATAATAATAAAAAAACCAAACCAAAACAAAACAAAAAAAAGAACAAAACATTAAAAAATGAAAAGGCCCTTCAAATGGTTAAAGGCTGAGAAATGCTGGCTATATTTGAAGGAGCTCCCTTGAAGTAAAGCCATACTACTAATTACAGCAAGCATCCTGGGATGGAGTAGAATGGTTTTACAGGTTTCAAAACCAGGCATGATTTGCAGGCAAAGTGACAAGGTGAGATCTAACTCACAGATGATTACTGCTTTTTATTGAGGATTTTTTCCCTGTCGAGTGCTTTGGAAAAAAAAAAAAACAAAAAGAAAAAAAAATCAACTCACATTTCAATGAGCATTTTAGACAAATTCTGTCTTTATTAAATGCAAATTTTAAGGCAGTATATGCAGTAATGCAACCTCCTGACTGGACTCTTGCCATCCCAATCCACACCAGGGAGAGAAAATAAAACCAAAACACAGCTACTGCTAGGCTCACGAGGAAGTACCAGCAGATACATTGGAAGGGAAAATTCATGAAGCTGTCTTCCATCATGCTTATTACCACATTCTCTACTTCTTACCTATCAGAAAACAATGCCTTTTTATAGCTCTCTACTGGACCTGGGCATATCTCCATTAAAAAATTCCACAATTACAGGCTGATAATACAGAGAAAAATAAAAGAAAGCAAAGATTCAATTAGGTGATTCCAGAAATATATAGGAAAGGTTACTATGTGGTATTAATTTGGCCTGTTGAACTTCCATTCATTTCATAAATGCCAGCTAAAATATAGAAAACTCATTAGTATGTAGGAGAGATTCATAAAATTATTCTAAGAAAAAAATGGTTTCACCAAAAACCTTCCTGTGCCTGTCTCTCCTTCCTCAGTAGGACAATGAAACAGAAGTCTATCCTTCAGGAGCTTTTGGCAATCTCATCTCTTCTGCTGTGAAAGATCCCAAATGACTTACTGCAGTGCAGGATTTCTGAAATATTTGAAATCATAGAATCATAGAATGGTAAGGTTGGAAGGGACCTCAAAGATCATTTAGTTCAACCCCCGGCCATAGGCAGGGACACCTCCCACTAGTACAGGTCACTCAAGGCCTCCTCCAACCTGGCCTTGAACACCTCCAGGGAGGGAGCAGCCACAATCTCCCTAGGCAACCCTTGCCAGTGTCTCACCACCCTCACTGCAAAGAATTTCCTCCTAACATCCAGTTTCAATCTCAATTCTGCCAGTTTAAATCCATTGCCTCTTGTCCTGTCATTCCAAGACCTTGTCAATAGTCCCTTCCTGTAGGCCCCCTTCAGATACTGGAAGGCTACTCTAAGGTCTCCTCGATGTTGTAGCTCTTTCCAATATAGGGACTAAAAAAGGAATTTTACAGCATGAACAAAATCAGAGATAAGAAACTTTGTGTTTAATTTCTATAATCTTAAAAGTTTAATTCTTAAAATATAAGCTTGTGATTGCTCCCATAGCTTGCAATGTTATTTTACATAAATCCTATGATTATGTTATCCATCAGATAGATGACCAAAAATAAGATTAGCATCATCCTAAAATAATATGAAATGAAATAGAAAACAAAACAGACTAAATAAAATTGTAGAATGGGTTTCTACAGGATTGCCAATGTAATGCTCATGTCTAGAAATCTCAATACGTATAGATATGGTTTGCCATAGAAGTAAATGAAAGGATATATAACTGATCACAGAAACAGAACTATAGTCTGGCAGAACTTCCTATCTTAGGTTTGATGCTACTGCCAACAAACCTCAAACTTCACAGATCTTCTTGTACTCTTTCTCTTAGATTTGTTCTTTTTAAGTCCTTATTTGTCAGCAGCAGAACTACACAGGGAGGTGTCCCTGCCTTTGGTAGGGGGTTGGAACTAAGTTATCTTTGAGGTCACTTCCAACCCAAACCATTCTGTGGATCTGTGAATCTGTGTACTTCAGTACTATCCCACTCCACATGCCACCATCTTTCGCAGCACATGTTGACTTTAGAAAATTGCAGATCTAATTTGTCAGTATTTATTTTGCATGGCAATGTTTTGGTAGAGGGTGGCCAGGAAATGCCCTTGAGTCGGACACAAATGCTTCCAGACAGCTCCAATGCACTCATCACTGGCCAAAGCTGAGACATCAAAAATGCTGGTAGTGACTCTGTGATTATATTTCTAAAAGTGTAAAAAACTGCACAGCAGCTGTGAGAGAGAGGACTGAGAAAATGGGAAAGAAACAGCCCTGAAGACACTGAGGTTATTGAAGGAGGAGTGGGAGGAGATTCGCATGCAGCCAGTGAAGATGATCGTAGAGAGGTACTTTGTACTCCCGCAGCTCATGGAGGACCACATCAGAGAGCATTGAGAAAATGTCGTGGTGGAAAGTATCACTCTACACATGAGGTTTCTTACATTGCACTCACAAACATTTAGTGGCTGTGTTGAAGACAGCATACGGACTTACGTGAACCACAGCTGCAACAATGTGTTCACTTTTCACCTTATTCTGCTAGGGAAAGTGAATTCTCAGAAATATTAGAAGTCTAAATATTTTTAGAACTCTCAGAAAGCCATGCAAGAGCTCAAAGAGAAGATAAGCTAAAGGCAGAAATTTCCATGGGATGCATTGTATGGAAGGCTTCGGAAAAAGACTTCTGGCCTTAAAAACTGGTAAAACAGTGATCCCCAAGTAAATTAGATCTGATTTCTGAAAGATTATATTTAAATAATTGTTAAAGTATTTGTGTAAGTAGTAATTCTGAAGGGCTCAGTGCCCTTAACAGACTTTGATATCCACCATGAGACCTAAGGCACTCAGTACAGTCTCAGATCCAGAAATAAAACCATTTATTTGAAGCATCAGAATATAGTATTTTTTATATGACTCTCTAGGTTTTAATAGATGGACATTAGAGTCTTTAATGTAGTAGAATACGGTATTAAAATGAGATGGGTACTAATATAAATGTACATTAACTCATTTGCTAATGATCAGCATCAGCCAGAGGGACAGCTGCCAGGGGTTTGGAGTCCTTTCATCAGAAAAGAGACAGAGCATATTTAAATGTTTTAATTGTTGGCAAATGGATTTGTTTTTATCCAATCAATATTAGTTTGACCAAGAATCAATTAAACTGACAAGGCTGCCCTTATTGAAGTAAGCATGGGCTTTAATTAAATTCCTTTCTACAGTTTAAGTAAGGTATAGGAAGAGAAGGAGCATATAGAGGCTACTTTTTATTTGGTGTTGATATTAGATGTATGGTTTTAGGAGAAAGTAGTGAATTAAACTGGAGCTACATTAACATTTTACCTTATATCATGTTACATGTCAAAATAAAACCACAGATATATGCTGGTTCCATCAATTACAATATGCATTTCTATTTCAAATTAGCACAAAATTGAATGCTCTGCATGATTTTTTATATTACAGTGACACGGTATGTAAAAGGGCATCCTTCTCTTTCCTCAGAAACCATCATTAGTACTAAACAGACTCTCTTTGCCTATTTCTTTAGAAGATCACTGCACAAAAATGAGACACTGCAGAATAACAATGGGTTCCATTTAATTGGTGTAACCCTTCCCCCTGCCCATCAGCAGCACAACTCAATATTCACTCTGAGGCACAGGAGTTATTAAAGCATTTCAAATGATATTTTCAAAGGGAATTTTCCTTTTTTCTTATTACCTCTTCAAATTGAATCACTGGGTGAGAAGGGAGGCCAAGAGGATGAAAAAAAAAAAAAGCTTAATTCTTGGGAAATTATTGAAAATTATGTAATGAAATCAAACAGTTCTTTGATAGAAAAAATCTTCAGAAGAGAAAACACAGTTTAAACAAAAGATCTAAATTAAAAAGTCTTTCTGCAAGTGGTAACACCTCCAATCACTTAGCCTGGAGCTTCTATCATTTCAGTCTCCTGACATGATGCTATTTCAGTTTATTTTCCTCAGGCTGCTTTGCTCAGTAAGGTAAGTAATTAGAGTAGCCAATAATAGAGCCAGAATCTCAAATTAACTTTCAATATTATCATCTTGTTGCTAGTGGCTAAAACAATGCCAGCACTGGTAAATCAATATACTTTCCTAATAAACAGCCATTTAAATAAGTGATTTAGTGAAAATTATTTTGATCATTGCTGCTGTAAAAGACGACCTTTTGGTGCAAATTAAATAACATATTAAGTGATTAGCAGGTTCCTCAACTTAAATATTTTTCTAATTTGCTCAATGGTTCAGTCCACATGTGTTCAACCTACATCATCTTTTATGTTATTAAGTGTCTTGTGGCATGGTGGCAAGTTTTCTTTTAAGATTAACAGATTTCAAAGATCAGCTGGTCATTCTTAACGTGCTGGGCATATTGGCAAAAAGTAATATTGTTTTTGACATAAAGTTTCTTTTTTTTCCCCTCAATGATGATCATAATGGAAGTCAACAACAAGTAGTTCATAAGAGTTTTCTCTGCTTCTCTTTTACATAATACCACTACATAGAATCATAGAATCATAGAATGGTAAGGTTGGAAGGGACCTCAAAGATCATCTAGTTCCAATGCCCTGCCATAGGCAGGGACACCTCCCACTAGTACAGGTGGGATATATATACAATACACCATTTCATGTTATTTAAACTGTAGCAAAAATGTTTTGAACATGAGTTTTAAGTTCTATTTCATAGTTGAGTTGAAACTTTCATTTTTTTATTTTTGCATTCTGCTTTAAAGCATCTACAAATTCTGAAATGTTGAAATTTCCCACAGAGAAATGACATTTGCTCAAACATCCTTAAGTGATTGGAACAGCTGTAGGTAATTGTTCAAATTATACTGGTATTTGTGGCTAAGACTTAATGCTTCTATACTTCCAAAACAACAAATAATCTTCTGGAACAACACAGAAATGAAAAAAATGACCCCAAAAAACTGCATAACCAGGATTCATGCCTATCTCACAGAACCACAGAATATTAGAGGTCAGAAGGGACCTCCAGAGATCGAGTCCAACTTCCCCGTCAAGGTAGGATCCCCTAGGGTAGTTCACACAGCAGTGCATCCAGGTAAGTTTTGAAAGTTTCCAGAGAAGGGGACTCCACAACCTCTCTGGGCACTCACTGTTCCAGTGCTTTGTCACCCTCACTGTAAAGAAGTTTCTCCTTATGCTGAGGTGAAATCTTCTGTGTTCCAGTTTGTAGCCATTGCTTCTTCTCTTATTGCTGCGGACCACTGAAAAGAGATTGGCCCTATCCACTTGACACCCACTCCTCAGGTATTTATACACATTGGTGAGATTTCCTCTCAGAATTCTCTTCTCCAGACAAGCCAGCCCCAGGTTTCCCAATCTCTCTCCATAGGAGAGATGCTCAAGTCCCCCCGTCATCCTTGTGGCTCTTTGTTAGACTCTCTTCAGCAGGTCCATCTCTCTCCAACTGGGGACCCCAAAAACCAGACACAGCAGTCCAGGTGTGGTCTCACTAGGGCAGAGTAGAGGGGGAGAAGAACCTGCCTAGACCTGCTGGACACACTTTCCTGACGCACCCCAGGATGTCATTAGCTCTCTTGGCTGCAAGGGCACATCGCTGTACCTCAACTCTGTTCAGAAAACTATGGCAATGTAATATGATGGCAATGCATACAGGATACATATTGTACAGTAATGCTATATTGAAGAATTTCCCTTTCAAAATGAGCATTAAATCTGAGTACACTTCTGATTTTTTTGCTATGACTACAAAAATAAAAGCGAGGGGTTTTTTTGTGTCTCAGCAGTTTTGACACAGATTTTAATGAAATTTGCAAATGTTCATCATCTCAATATCTTTCTATAACTATGTGCATATGATGTAAGAGTCAATCTCATGTTACGTGCTCCCTCTAATTGATGGAGTGCAAACTGCTGTTAAATCACAGTGATTTAAGGGTGCATACTACACAAAAATGTTTAGTAACTCCTGCAGAGATCTCATTGAGCTATTGACTTTCTTACAAAGAGCTAAACACTTTGTCACTGATCATAAAGGCCATAGGGCAAAGGGTCATTATATAAAGTAGTCTGTAATATTTTTTCAGAAGGAATGATCATGTCCTAAGTAATTTAGTCAAATTATGATAAAATTCTGGATTGAATTGATAACTGTCACCTAATTCTCCAAGTACTGGGAAACAGCCAGGCTGAAGCACTTTCTCTTTACACCATCTTTCTGCTGACAGCAAAGCACCAGCATCTCTGGCACTTTTAAAAAGATTTTCTGATTTTATGACTGATTTGCTGTACATAGATCATAAGCTGTTTTGAAAACAATGTCATTTTAGGATATATGCAGAACTGAACTGCTTTTCAGCACCTTTATTAATTTTCCCAGGAGTGCACAAACAGCAGAATGTCTGTTCTAGTCATAGCCTGAGTGTTCTTCTGTGTCCATTTTCTAGTGTATTTCCAGATGAGGGACCAAAAGAAAGCACTGATGACCACGTAGCATAAAAGTCATGCTAGAGAAGATAATATCTTTAAATTCAAATGTTGAATTATTTAATCTGGAATTATAAACTCATCTCTATTCCAACAAAACTGGAACAAAGTGTTTAATAAAATACCAAAAAAAGCTTATTTCCATATTTTCAAACTTTTTTTTTTTTTCTTCTGAAGGAAGCTGTTTTGAGCATATGACTGTACCTTAAGAATTAAAAACCAAATAAGGAACTGAAACTTCTAATTTCGTCTAAAAAAACCTTCAATGTTTTGATCATCTTCCCAAATAGGACCTTCACAATTTTGTTTTATAGGAAAGGTTATAATTATCTCAGAACAAAACATTTCAGAACTGGTGCTATTGCCACATAATTTACAATCTGTATTCCCACATATCTCTTCCATTAACATTATAGAAAATTGATTCCTAGTAATTTGTACATACACTGAACAGTAAAACATTTTGAAAACCATGAGATTGTATAACACCTGAATAAGCATTCGCTTCTTCCCTCAGTGATGTCTGTACCATGCAAAAGGAGATATCTTTGTTTTTCTGATATACAATCTAAGAGAATCTTTTGCTGCTTTTGTCTCCAACAACAATCTTCAGTCTCCAGTTTGCAGTCTTTAGGTTCATGTTTTAACAGGCAATTTTTTGCTACCATACCCATAACACAGTTTCATGGACAGTTCTGGGTTCTGATTTTCAGATACATTTTTCTTGCAGACTCTTCCTTTGAAAATGAAGTGAGCTCCAAGAATCCAGCTGTTTTTCTTACAAAGGTCAGGGCTACTCTCAGGACAGGGTCAGTACAGGTGAGCACAGTTGGCTTTTTTTTTTTTTTTTTTTTTTTTTTTTTTTTTTTTCTTTTTTTGTTTTTTTAAAATCAGTTTTAANTTCCCTTGCATCAGTTTGATAACATCAGTTCTACAAAGACTTTTATAGGGGAAAAGCCATGTTTGGTTCATAAATACTCTATAACACTGCATTCAATTAACATCGTGTCACAGTTGTTTTGGAGTAGTCATAATTCATTTTAGTAATTAGAGTATCAAGATATCATGCTTTTATTCAATTGCTATTTCCATTTCGACTGTTCACATTTAAATACATTGTCAGCCACATTACAGCTAGGCATGGAAGGACACTCTCATATTACAGAGAGAACAGGGGAATTGTGAAGGTTGGATTACCTGTCATGCCACCTGGGACTGTGAGGCAGTGATACAAAATCACAGAATCATTCAGGCTGG